>WAAB01019765.1:31111-54412 GCA_013389865.1 Piaya cayana
CTTTGTTGCTCTTCTCTGGACTCGCTCCAGAGCCTCAACATCCTTCTTATGCTGAGGGGCCCACAACTGAACACAGGATTCAAGGAGCGGTCTCACCAGTGCCAAGTACAGAGGGAGAAGAACCTCCCTGGCCCTGCTGGTCACACCGTTTCTGATACAAGCCAAGATGCCATTGGCCTTCTTGGCCACCTGGGCCACTGCTGGCTCATGTTCAGTCACTGTCAACCAACACCCCCAGGTCCTTCTCCTCTAGGCAGCTTTCTAGACAGACTTCTAGTCTGTAGCTGCTCAGGGTTGTTGTGTCCCAAGGGCAGGACCTGGCATTTGGCTGTGTTAAACCTCATCTCATTGGTCTCTGCCCAGCGGTCCATCCTGTTCAGATCCCTTTGGAGCCTCCCAACCCTCCAGCAGATCGACACTTCCACCCAGCTTAGTGTCATCTGCAAACTTGCTAAGGGTGCACTTGATACCTTCATCCAGGTCATTGATGAAGACATTGAACGTGTGTGGAAAGGTGTGTATACTGGCAGTGAAGCAGTGTGTGTGTGGCCCTTGTCAACACAGTCTCTGGAGAGGACTTTGCTGTTTGATGTTCCTCCCAAGCAGAAAGTATTGCATAAAGAAGTGATAATTATGAACGACATTTTGGGGAGTGAGGTGCTCTAGAAACATCATAACCAAAAGATGTTAAAAAGACTTTATTTGGAGGGGTTTTTTTAAACATGAGGAAATTAATGCATTGCTCTACTTGACGTGAATGATGCATTGTCTCTTGTTTTTTAGAGTCTTCAATTCCATCATGTTTGCAGCTGCGAATGTTGGTCAGTGTACTTCCATGGCACCAGATTACGGCAAAGCTAAAGTATCAGCTCAAAGAATCTTTCAGCTTTTGGACAGAAAACCTCTAATTGATAGTTACAGTGAAGAAGGTGAAAAATTGGTAAGGGTTTTGTTGTTTGGTTTTGGGTTGGTTTTTTTTTCCAGTAAAACCTTAAAACAAATTAAATTACTATTTTTTATTATCTTTAAAGTGCATTCATAGGGTTTTTTAGGGTGTCACGAAAGACAGACAGAGCATAAAATAATACTGCTGCCTTGTTATTTTTAATGGGCCATATTATTTTTGGTTTTCAGTCAGAAGTGTACACCCGTAAATGTAGTTTTGCTCTGACTGAGCTAAAAATAAAAAAATTCATTCTACTGACCCACACCTTAAACAGTTTCAGAAAAACACTGTCAAGGTCAGTTCCACTCAGTTGCGTTGCCTTTGTAAGGGTTTACAAGAGATAAAGATATGGGTACGTTTTTTACTATTTAGGTATAGAAAAGAGACCAGTTCATTCAGAGACAGAACAGTTTTGCCAAAATACATCCTCTTACAACTGTGGAAACACTTAGAAGTAGAAGTCTGCTTATGTGAAATCAAAGCTACCTGAGTAATAAATTTTGCTCTAAAGTTGGGGTGGGGGAAGCAACACAAAAAAGGAAAAAAAAACACCCAGAAAGTCCCAAAAATTCACCTCTCAATCAAAACTGTCATTATGGAAACTGCCATCAGCACTTGTCAAATTAGATGGTAGCTCCTACTCAAGAAGCCGTAATCCAGCTTCTGTAACTTCAAGCTAATACACAGAATTTTTAGCCTTGTGAGTTATGGGCACACTTACATCTTCTTGAACCAAAGCCCCTCCGGCACAGACACTGAAGGATTTGGCAGAAGTTCCCTGGTAAAATAAAACTTAAATGAAAATATTTCTAGTAAAGACAACTCACCTACCAGTGATGTCTGTGACTCCTGTAAAGCTTGGAGCCCACTGAATCAGATCATGATCTTCCTTTACAGCTCTGACCCAAGGCTGGCTCCTACCCCAAACAGCAGGAGAAGAAATAGCCTTAACGGCTGTCCCTTCCAGTTGTGCTTAGGAATCAGCCTGGCTAGAATAGCTAGTTAACAAATATAATTTAAAACATACCTTGTTCTGCATGCCTGCAAACTACCTACCGAAGAATTTAGCTCCATTCTCTTAAAAGCTGATATTGATCTCCTGTTAAATTAATTCCAATTGCGCTCCCAGCAGCGTGAGATCAGGAAAGCAAACACTATAGATTATATCAAAAGTAAGGGTGCCTCAGTTACATGCATCAGAAACGAAAAATATTAATGCTGCTTATTTGTCTAAAGATGCTCTTTTCAAAGGTGAAGTGAACAATAGGTACAAAAAATGCAGATAACTCTCCACAAGCATCTAGTGACTTACGTCTGCAGATCAGTTGATAAATCATACTATACTTAACTCAATAGGTTATGTAAAAGGACTTCAAAAGCAGTTTTGAAAACATGCCCTCCCCAAACTTTCTTGTCAGTTCTGTTACTTCAGTAATCAAATCTTGTGTGTGTTGTTATTGTTAAAGCTAATAAATGTTAATATGAGCATGATAACTCTCTGTTACTTTTCAGAGCAATTTTGAAGGCAACATTGAATTCAGAAACATCCATTTTAACTATCCAACAAGGCCAGAAGTGCAAGTTCTGCAAGGACTCAACCTGAAGGTTAACAAAGGACAGACTCTGGCTTTAGTCGGAAGCAGCGGCTGTGGCAAAAGCACATCCATTCAGCTCCTGGAGAGATTTTACAATCCCATGGAAGGACAAGTGGTAAAAAGAGATTTGTGTGCTTATTAATAATAATTAAAAATACAGAACTTTCTATCGTCCAAGGTTGCAGAGGTTTTAAACATCCTGGTAGTATCTCCTTTTTTAGAAGCGTGTCATCTCACTAATACATAGTCAGACATTATGGACAAGTGACAGGACAAGAGGGAATGGCCTCAAGTTCCACCAGGGGAGGTTCAGGCTTGACATAAGGAAAAAATTCTTCACAGAAAGGGTCACTGGGCACTGGCAGAGGCTGCCCAGGGAGGGGGTTGACTCGCCTTCCCTGGAGGGGTTTAAGGTGCAGGTGGATGAGGTGCTGAGGGACATGGGTTAGAGATTGGTGGGAATGGTTGGACTCGATGATCCGTTGGGTCTCTTCCAACCTGGTGATTCTATGATTCTATGACATAGACAGATGCTTCAGGTCAAACAGATGTAAACCCCCATGGGTGTTGCTGTGCTACCATCAGAAGATTACAGCAAGGTTTTTCATAGAATCATAGAACAACCAGGTTGGAAGAGACCCACCGGATCGTCAAGTCCAACCACTCCTAGCAGACACTAAACCATGCCCCTCAGGACCTTGTCTATCCGTGCCTTAAACTCCTCCAAGGAAGGTGAATCAACCATCTCCCTGGGTAGCCTGTTCCAATGCCCAATGACCCTTTCTGTGTAAGATATTTTCCTAATGTCTAGCCTAAATCTCCCCTGGCAGAGCTTGAGGCCATTCCCTCTTGTGCCCTCCCCTGTCACTTGGGAGAAGAGCCCAGCTCCCTCCTCTCTACAACCTCCTTTCATGTAGTTATATAGAGCAATGAGGTCTCAGCCTCCTCTTCTCCAGGGAGAAGAGGTATGCTGTGGTAAGAGAATGCTGTGGTAAGTTAAAAATAATAAACACCTCCTACAATTGAAGAAATTAGAACATCTCAGGTAATTAGTAATCTGAAGAGCTCATCAAATGTTTTTCTTAAAAAAAAAAATTATAAATTCCAGCACCAAATGCCCACATTAATGATTTCAGATATCTTCTTTTTAATCAAATTCAAAAATGCGTCAAGTCACCACTCAGATCTTTGCAATAAATTTCTAAATGAGTGCAGGTGTCACATCTGTTAAAAGCTTAAGGAAAAGAGCAAAAGAAAGCCAAGTCCCAGCATCTTTTTGATGCAATTGTCATTAATGAGTATGTAAACTCCAAAGGAACCTCCTTGTAGGTTCTAAGATTGAGGTAAAAGCTTACAGCTGAGAACATTTATTGTTGCGTTCAGCTTCTTAGGACTAGGCTTTCTGAACATTCTGGTGCTTCTTGTGGTCAGTAGGACTGGAAGGGCTGCAAGAACAGCCTGTGATCTGCACTCTGTTTCTGTCTGCTGGGAAATGGAAATGAAAACACAACATGAAAACCTAATGAAAGGAAATATTTAATCTGTGCTGCTGGTCCTTTTTCTATTTTGTGTGCACAATTTACTACATTTCAGCTGGGAATCTAACACATAACAGGCTTCCTCTCCCAGTTTGTGTTTCCTGTTTACAGTGTGTGTCTGTGGATGAGCTCTGGAGTCAACTTGGCATCATTTTTCTGTTGCTTTTTTTTTCTAGTTAGCAGATGGATTTGATACCAGATCTTTGCATATACAATGGCTGAGATCCAGACTGGGGCTGGTGTCGCAGGAGCCCATTTTGTTTGACTGCAGCATCGCTGAAAATATTCAATATGGAGACAACAGTAGGGTGGTTAGTCAGGAGGAGATTGAGGAAGCAGCCAAAGCAGCAAATATTCATACCTTCATTGAAAGACTGCCAGAGGTAAGAGTTAGTCATCTTCTCTTCACAGTGACTTGGAGAAATCCAGGCAATGCTCACTTACATAGATCAAATCAAAAAGAAACATTTTTATTTCCCTTAATTTGAAGAAATATAGAATTTATGTTTTAAAATATCAGTGTGTTTCAGTCTTAAAATCCTTGGTAGTTTGTTCAAAAAAAAAAAAGTTAATGTTCCAATTATTATAGTGGCAGACAAAGCAGAATATGAGGGGGAAAAAAAAGTACAAACAAGTCCTTGTAATTTTTTTGTTTTTTCCTTTTGACAGCTGACACCTCTCATGCTACTCTGACCATGATGATTTTTTTTTCTAAAATATCTCATTACAACTAAATATTCTAGATCTAATTGGACGAGCCATGCAGAGAGAGCATTTCTTAACAAGTATAAAGGGGCGATAAATCAAGAGTGATTGACTGGCATTTGACCTTCATGCCTGCCAAGCATTTGGTCCTAACAAGAAAAAGGAACTTGATTATTTGGCTTCACTGTAGTTCTATGTAAATTGAAAATTACATAATCATGCTGAAAATTTTTTTTATCTTCCTTACCACTAATGTTTAGGATTATTTATTGAAAAGTAATGCAGGATCAAGTTCTTAATTTATATTTCAGTAAACATTAAAGGTGCAGTTAATCTTTGATCATATACTCATGGCCAGATATCTGTGAACACCTCCCTGCTGTGTCAGTGATGGTACCATTCACGACCCATTCCAGACTTTAAGGAAACAGATTTAAACCAAGCAGATCTATTTAAACCAGGTTTAAATGTGTGTGGCTGCAGATATAACTATTCCTACTAGAGGTATTTCTAAAACCTTAGCTTTATTAAAATTTCTTGCACTATTTTCTTTCAAGATGGAAAAATCCAATCTAAAAATTTTATAGCTGCACATAAAACTTTACTTCTCTAATCTTCCTTCTCTAAGAGGATTCACAAGCCTTTTTTTTTTTAATTGTTGACATCCAGAAATATAATACCCGAGTGGGTGAGAAGGGAACACAACTTTCTGGTGGTCAGAAACAAAGAATAGCGATCGCCCGTGCTCTGGTTCGTAATCCTGCTGTTCTGCTTCTGGATGAAGCTACCTCTGCTCTCGATACAGAGAGTGAAAAGGTGAGTAACGATTATTATGTGAAGTATATATATATCTCTGTACGTGGCCAGTTGCTTCCTGTAGAATAAAATCAGTACAAACGTCTTCTAAATTCCCAACCGTGAAACAGCAAGGCAGGTGTATCACAGTTAATCTTTCGAGTTGCAAACTGTGAATTGAAAGACACGAGGAAGCTGTGCATATCTACTAAAATAAAAAAGTACAAAAATGCAAAACACCATGGGAAACTGATATTCTTGAGCTGTCTTCCTACTAGCTGTACTTTATGGTAAATATTGGATTTTTATTCTGAGCCAAATTGGATGAGAATCTGCTTCTCAGTGTCTCACGTTCATTTGATTTGTCTCACTGACCTCGATGAGAAACCCTGTTGAGTAAAGGTCTCATGTGTGCAGTGACTTGTACATCTATGGGAGGTGTGTTAGGGTGCTAACAAAGAGTAAGAAATGAAGTGTGGCTCCTATGACGGGTGAAGGATTTCTAGGTGCTAACAGCATTTTCACAACGTCTGTGTGCAGATCGTCCAGAAAGCTCTGGATAACGCCCGGCAAGGTCGAACCTGCATCGTCATCGCTCACCGCCTGACGACGGTGCAGTCCGCAGACATCATCGCAGTGATCCAGAACGGCAGGGTGGTGGAGCAGGGCACCCACAGCCAGCTCCTAGCAAAGGAAGGGCACTATTATGCACTTGTAAATGCACAAGTCTCTAATTAAATCCGTTTGCAGATTTCTTTCTTTTTTTTCTTTTTTTCTGGTTGCTGTACCCAGTGCAGCCCTTGCCCCAGACCTCAGTGGGATGTGAGCGGGGCGTGCCCAGGGGTGGGTCATGGAATGTACCTGGGGGAGTCCTAGGGGATGAATCAACTGGGTGTTTGTGGGGATTGCGTGATCTAGAGGGAGCCCAGAACTAGAGGAGTCTCACCCACACCACAGCTTAGGCAGGGCACCCAGCCCTTGTTGTTCCCCCAAACCCTGGTCTATACCTGCTGCCATAGACCAAGGCAGCAGCGGAGTGTGATAGTGATTAAGAATCACGGATAAGCAGTAAGCTGGTGGTTTTGCTTGCCCCTTGGGTTTCTTTACCAGCCAGATGCAGACATAAATTCATCAAATGAAGGCATTTGTATTAAATTTAGAGAGATGTTTAGTTGGATATGCAGATTTGCTGTCTTTTTCCCCACTTTAAGCCACGTTTCTGATATTACTGTGCTTCACACACTTCTCGGAGATTCAATATTCAATTTTAGACAATAATTGTAACAGTTATAAGCTTTCCATATAGAGACAAAGTGACATAAAAGATACCATTGCTTGTTCTGAATTTTTCAATTATTAATCTAACAGAGTTTAATCCCTCTTTTCATCCATCAGGATAATTTCAAAAGTCTTGCAGGGAAGCTAGGGTGGCTTCTTTTGGCGTGGACTCGTGTCAGCCATGTAAATAGCTTTTCTTACCAAAAAAATTAAATAAAAATTGGGTTTCGATATGAAATCCTATATTTTAAATAGTCATGATGCTTATGGTTTAGTGGTTGACAGGTTACTGTTAGGTTAGTGGTTGAACCCGATTATCTTAAGGGTCTTTCCCAACCTAAAAGTTCCTGTGAATAATTTCGAAGGTTGTTTGAAGTGCTGAAAAAAACGTGTTCACACATCTGCTTTAATAATTGGTTATTTCTCTGATTTGTATTCCTCGGGGTGCTGCAACACATCGTTCAACAGTTGAAGAATATTTACTGTGTAGTCAGAGTTACTAAGCGGCCGATATTTTTGGCTGGTTAAACCGAATTGCAGCATTTTAATTTTCCAAGTCTTTGCTCGTGGCTTCAGCTTTGGATTTATGGGCTGAAGCAACCTCCAGCACTTCAAAATTTCCAGATAACACCGCTCAATTGTAGAAGACAAAATTTACAGTAATTATGATGTTCTTCGCTTGCTTCAATTGTTTTCCAGCATAAGGATCCGTGAGGGGAATGAAGTACACAAAGGAAAACAAATTCTGGTCTCAGCTTTGCCAAAATAAATATATTCACTCTCCCTCACACAGTTTTTCTCAGAGACTGTTAGAAGAGGAATTATCACTCATTCAGGTACTCCTCTACAGGAGCTGCTGCTCTCATTACATTCCCAAGTATCCAATGTCAGCTCCAATTATGTTGCTTTTTCCTGCTTTTTTCTGATTTGGAGTTAAAATTAGAAGGAGCAGAGTTTGCTTCATAGTTTTGAAAATAAAATATCTTCCTTAGATATCTTAGATATCTAATCCAGGAAGCTTTTGGGGTAGGAGAGAAACTATTTTTGTACTTTTGGGTTAGATGTTTTTTTCATTACCATTGTAATGAGTAATATTTTTTGTAATATTACAATTCATTATATTTTAATAGTTAAGATGAAGTAAAAATGGGAAAATTATTTATATTTTTTAATTGAGGACATAAAAGTCACTAAGCTGAAGCACTATAACACAATGAATCATCTAACACCTGGGACTAGTTAATGGAGCATCTTTGTGGAAAATACTGCTTTCACATCCATGCAGATAAACGGAGAAAAATCCAAAACATGCTTCCTTCCCATCAGCTTGGAATTATTTACTAGCACAGAGGCAAGAGCAGTGACGAAAGAGGCACTGTTTGACCTGGAAGGTGCTGAAAGAGCTGCTGCATGGTCAGCCTAGAAAAATAAGTTCTGCGACCTTTTGTTTGCCCTTATTTGCTCTTTCAGAGGTCAACAGAGGAGCGGCTGAGAGAGCTGGGGGTGTTTAGCCTGGAGNGTTGTTAGGCACTGCTCAGGGAGGTGGTTGATTCACCTTCCCTGGAGGTGTTTAAGGCACAGGTGGACGAGGTGCTGAGGGACATGGGTTAGTGTTTGATAGGAACGGTTGGACTTGATGATCCGGTGGGTCTCTTCCAACCTGGTGATTCTATGATTCCTCCCCATCGTTCACAGAGTATTCTTACACTGCAGTTGCTGTACAGCTGTGTATGTTAAGGACTAACAGATAAAGGTCTTGAAGAAAGATGCTTGGCAGCGCTGTTTCACATTGTTCCTTATGGAAAGATAGGCATGGATTTTGGTCTGGACTGGAGGGGGAGGTGCTGCTGTTGTGATGGAGGGAGTGTGTGTGCACTGCTTTGGGACTGTGACAGCCAAGTGAGGAAAGAGCAGTACCAGACAGATGTGACTCAACGTCCTCTGCTCTCATGTCACTACAGAAGGGAACAAAAAAACTACAGCTGAAGTAAATAGCATTGATTTACTTACGTTCACAAGTGAGATGTTATGTAACATACTTTAAGTTGTCTCAATACAAACATATTTAGTGTTTGATAAGAATGGTTGGACTTGATGATCCAACGGGTCTCTTCCAACCTGGTGATTCTATGATTCTATATTAAAGGCCAGTCTTATCACAGCCCTGTTTAAAAAAATCATCTGCAGATCTAAGAAAAACATCAGATAAAAGCAAGTCCTACTCAACACTAAAGAGATGGTGAGCAAGGAAACAGAGCAAAATACGTAGCCACCCGCAGGAATGACAGTGAGCATGCTACTGCCTTCTGAAAACAGCGTGAGCTGAGTGACTTTATTGCCTCCAAGAGATATAGATTAATATGCTCAGCCTCTAGGCACTGTTAACAAGCTGATGGTGTATTTCAGAGCTTCCCAAGTAGACGTGCTCATAGAGCTTGCACACTCTCATTAACAGCAGACCAAAATTCAGAGACAAATGCATGTTAAAAGAACCTTTCAGTGCTGAACCTTAGGCTGATACAGAGATCAAAAGAATTAGCCCTGATCAAAAGAATTAGCCCTGACCAAAACAAAAAGCCTGAGAGTGCACATCTTAAGAGTAGAAGTGTTTCAGCCCTGTCACTTTCTGTCCTGTGCTGCCGTCTATCCCAGGTGCTAGAGTAAAAAACCTCTCTTATCCCTGCCCAAGCAAGGGCTGGGGTTCTCCAAACACGTCCACGATACGATGAGCCACTGCTGGTGTCGTTGGGGACCTCACCCCTAAAGTGACTGCTGTGAGGATAGCAAGGAAGGAGACACATCACCCACCCCGTGCCTATCAAGGAACACCAAAGGCCTTGTTCATGGCTTGGCTGTAAGAACTTTGATTTATACCAGCACTGACTTAAGCCTCCTGTAGGTATGATGTCCCAAAGAAAAGATAGCACAGACTTCAGAGACTTTGTAAGGGAATTTGGAGAAAGAATTTGTTGTGCCTTAACTACTTGACTCCATTATAATATCATGCATTGCAAATTTCTAATCAAATTTAACAGCTATCATTAATCTGATTAAAATGATAATTACTAGTGCAGGCTGAAGCCTCAGAGATGGGATAAGTAGCTGATGGAAACATGTGAACTAGAGGCACAGGACCTGATTATTTTCATGGCCTCAAAGAGTTAATTGTCCTTTTATTTGTATGAACATTGGAGTGCACCAGTCCCAGTGGGTGTGGATGTTTCCTGTTTCTGGTTGTGCTGTTTTGGAGTTTGAAATACCTGTCAGCAATTCAGAAATAATGCTGTGTGCAAAAAAAAAAAAAGTAAGTTAATGTATTTTTTATCATTACGTGTTTTTTTCCCAGATGTCTTCTTTCCTGTGCAGCCTGTAAAAATTAATTTTGTATTCACCTAAAACCTGCAAAGCGTGCATCCTCATAAAGAAGTTACTTAATGACATTGATTGTGTGGCAAGAAGAAAAGCTTTCATTAAAACTGCAATTAACAACCCATGTAGTTTTAGAAACAATCCTTTTTATGAAATGGGGAAGGGGGAAGGAACAATTGGAGTTTTCTCAGGGTCAGCTGTAATACTAAGTCAATATTTATATGTATTTATTTATTACCTAGATCAGATTTATGAGTTTAATTAAAGTTTGGAGAGTTTGCAGAATTCCTCTAAACAATCTGTGGTGGGCAATACCCAACCTGCCCTTCCCAAACTTCATCAACCCACATTGTACTCTTGGTTTTCCACTTACGTGTTTGGAAGTGGGAATGTGTCTGGCTGAGGGAGAGCTGCAGGGCTCTTGTCATACTGAGCTGCAGGAAAATTCCTGTCACACTTGGGAGCCGGCCTATTTAAATGTTAAAGGTCAATGATTTCACCTAATTAGTAAGAGAAATGTTGAGAAACTGTGTGGGATGTTTAAGGTCTGCTCCCCTGCCATTGCTGGAAGCTTTTAAGTGAATCATAGAATCGTAGAATCATAGAATAACCAGGTTGGAAGAGACCCACCGGATCATCGAGTCCAACCATTCCTATCGAACGCTAAACCACGTCCCTCAGCACCTCATCCACCCACACCTTAAACACCTCCAGGAAAGGCAAGTCAACCACCTCCCTGGGCAGCCTCTGACACTGCCCAATGACCCTTTCCATGAAAATTTTTTTCCTAAATGTCCAGCTTAAATCTCCCCTGGTGGAGCTTGAGGCCATTCCCTCTTGTCCTGTCCCCTGTCACCTGGGAGAAGAGCCCAGCTCCCTCCTCTCCACAACCTCCTTTCAGGTAGTTGTAGAGAGCAATGAGGTCTCCCCTCAGCCTCCTCCAGGCTAAACACCCCCAGCTCTATATATGTAGTTTCTTCTGTAAAGAGTTTATTTTGTTAAGTCTTGGTCCCTAGTAGCTTGTAAAGGCCTGATGGTTTCCCATGAGATGTTGAAGGAATTAATTTGCCTGTTGTTCCCTGTCAGTCTCCACCTGCCCTATGTCTATTCCTTGCCACAGATTAACCCTCACCCTGACATTTCCCAGGGTTGTAGTTCTCCCTGACTGTTCTCTTTTCAGTTCCCTGGGCTCCTTTTCCTCCTTAAGCCCCTTCCCTAGCACACCCCACAGATGCTGCACTACCTGATCCAATGCGAGAGTTCAGACAGAGATGAGAGGAGAGGTGCCAATAGCAATAGTGATGCAAAAAGGCTTACTTGCTAAAATCAACAAAGATTTTCAGCAGAAGCTTGGTCATTACTCTCAGTAAGTCTATCATTTGCTTCCATGTGCCTCCTAGACTGCAGGCAGCTCTTATCTACCTGAGATCCTAGCAGTCATCGTCTCATTTCAGAATTTATTGCCTAGCTGGCCCATCAGCAGTTACGTCTAGAAAGTATTTTCTGAAACATGCCTTTCCGTCTGGAAATAATAATTTGTTTTGCCCTTAGGGGAGCTCACACATCCGCTCAAGTTATCCCCAGCCTGTCCAATGACACCAGTATCACACGCTCCAAAGCAAACTCTCTAAGCCTTCCTGTAATTCTCCTGAAAATGCCAATCATTATTTTACTGAATGCTTTTGCAGAAATATGTTATGTTGTTAGCCCAAAAAATAGATTTTGTGGACTGATTTTAATTGACCATTATATATTTCCTTGCTCTGCTGTTGCCATACCTCTTCTCCCAAGTGACAGGGGACAGGACGAGAGGGAATGGCCTCAAACTCCAACAGGGGAGGTTCAGGCTGGACAGTAGGAAAAAAATTTTCACAGAAAGGGTCATTGGGCACTGACAGAGGCTGCCCAGGGAGGGGGTTGAGTCACCTTCCCTGGAGGAGTTTAAGGGACGGGTGGACAAGGTGCTGAGGGACATGGTTTAGTGTTTGATAGGAATGGTTGGACTCAATGATCCGGTGGGTCTCTTCCAACCTGGTTATTCTATGATTCTATGATAATATTCTGTTATTCACAAATCATATATTTTCAATTAATCTAACCTGCTACATGCAGCATTGAAAAAAATTATGCCTGTTTTCTTTTGCCTTTTATTTTATTAAAAAACAGACACTCAGCCTCAGTATGACTTGTATGACAAGTTTATTATAAACACATGTGAAGGTTTATGGGAATATGTCAACCGTGGTGGCATTATGGTTGAGTGCACTTAATAGGAAAGAGTATAAAATACATTTTTAAACGTATTATGTTCCCCACAAAGATGAACAGAAGCTCAAAAAATCATGGCACGTGTTGAATTTTAATGAAATGTGTTTTAAATGTCACCCATGTAACACCGTCCTTTAGCAACACTCGGCAGTCACGATGTAATCAAGACTACAGTCGCATAAACTGTCCTCCTGTTGGCTTGAAATAATGTCTAAGGACACTGAGTGCTGGGCGTTGACCCATAGTAGGTGGCATTTCTGTGTTGAGAGTTTCTTCAGCGCTGACTGATGCTCGGAGCAGCAGCAGGGCACGTCTGGCCCTGGGTTTTTATGAGAACTATGTGCAACTGTAGGGTGGCTGGGGGGAGAAAATAGGAAGCCGTCCCAGGAAAGATGCACTTCCAGAAGAATGCAAGCCCCTGGCAAAGCAGTGAAACAAGGAGAGGTTTAATGTTGCTGCAAGCACGGGTGGACGAGGTGCTGAGGGACACAGTTTAGAGATTGGTGGGAACGGTTGGACTCGATGATCCGGTGGGTCTCTTCCAACCTGGTGATTCTATGATTCTATAAGAAGTGATTTCAGAGAAGATGGTTTGGGTCATGCAGGTTTTCGCAGTCCCGTCTCATAGAAGCCAGGAGGCAGCTTCTGGGGTCTGGACAGACCTGCTGCTGCTTTCATAGCGTGAGCTGTCTGGGCTTTTCAAGTGCGAGGGGTTTAATTGCTTTCCCAGGAGGTATGGCTAAAAGGCCTAGACAGAAAAGCTAACAAAGGTTTATATACAAAAAAAATAGAATAAATATGCATGAGTAACTAACGTCACGTGGACGAGTGCAGTATGTGAGTCGAGAGTGATGGCTTAAGTGTCTGACTAAGCTGAAAAGAGAACTTGCATCATCAAAGCTTGATGACTGGCAGAACCCAAAGCTACTTTTAACTCTGAAAGACTTAACTAAAATGCTGAAAGCCAAAGGAATTTTCCCATGATTCATTTGATTTTTTTTGCTTGGATTCCTTCCAAACTTCTCACCATGAAGCAACCTCTAATGTATTTAAATATATACAATCATGTATTTTAAAATTATAAAACTACAGATTCATTTAAGTGTACTGATATATATTGTAAAGCGTGTGCTTCCTTCTCTTCCATAAATGGGGCAGATTACACATTTTCTCTGAGAAAAAAACCACATCCGTAACTCTATTTATGAGAAACAATTAAGAAGTGATAGATGCAAACATTATTTAATGGTGATATGTGCAGACACATTTATCAGAATCAATATACATTACCACACGGTGCAACTAAACATATAGATGTAAAATAATTATAGCAGGGTACTAAGTTATTTTAAAAAAAGAGGGAAAGAAAACTTCAAAACAAAACACTGGAAGAGTCCCAAAAGGATTGGCATAGATTCATGCAAAAAGTTGCTCCAGCTCTCAAAGTATGCGTGAAATATGAAACTGAAGAAAATAAGCATGTGATTCTTTATTGGGAACGCTAATTATTCAAAGTAAAATTCCATTACTGAATACTGAAATGCAAATCACATTACACGTCTCTTCACATCAACACATGCTCTAGCATCATTAAAATGGCCCTTTAAAATTTCATATTCAGCGTTGCTGATATGCACGTCATTTACAGTAAATAAGACACACGTGCTGCGTTTATAACCAAGACCTTTAGTGCTGTATACAGTGATAGTTGTTTGGTTGAGTTTCCTCTGAGGAAAACCACACTGTCTTGCCAGGTGTATGTTCATAGGAATCGCAGATGTGAAAATGGGAGCTCCACTTAACATTTTTAGAGTGATTTCATAAAAAAAACCAATCACACAGAATCACAGAATCACCAGGTTGGAAGAGACCCATTGGATCATCNGAGACAATGTATGGGATTGTCAGAGACATCACTTATTCTGCTCCCAGAAAATGTTAACTCCTTCTTTAAAATTCCCCTCAGGCTCTTCGGGAAGGGGTAAAAAAAAAAAAAAACCACATTCTGCTAATTCACTCAATATTATAAGCCATTTTGTTTGCTTCTGCAGTCTGGAAATTTCCATCTTACACATTCAAGGAAAAGAATTCCTGTTCTCTGAATGTTCATCCTTCACTTCAACCTTCTTCTACTAATACTCAGATGAAGAAACATCATCCTCCTGTGCTGCAGAGACCTTTCCCTTGTTTCCGTCTTAGTAGGATGCTCTCGGGATGCTCTCTGTGGTGGATCTAACGCTGAGGAAATCCTTGTGCAACCACAGGTGAACTTGAACAATTATTTCCATAAAATAGCCATATCCAAGTTGTTCTTTCAAACCTCAAGGACTTAAGTACAGGAGAGTTTTGCTTGGGCTACACAGGAGAAGGTAGTAGTCACAGAAGGTGTTTGTAATGGTTAGAAAGAAATCATAAAATCATAGAATCATAGAATAACCAGGTTGGAAGAGACCCACTGGATCATCAAGTCCAACCATTCCCATCAATCACTAAACCATGTCCCTCAGCACCTCGTCCACCCGAGTTTTAGTTTCTTATAACTGTAACCCCAGTTTGATGACAAGCCAAAGTCAGAAGGGGCTTTATTATAATTGTTACTGTATTGATTATTTAGACAATTGCCTCTAAAAACATGCCGGCTTCTTTCTAATGAGACAGGGAGAATCCCATCCTCAGATGAGATCAGTCTAGGAAAAAAACTAAAACAAGTTCCCCCCCCAAACCTTAAACATTTGAAGCACGTGGTTAAGATGAATACACACAAGTAGAAGCATCTCCAAATCTTTCCTCACGACTCCGCACTATTTTAACCTTCAAAAAAAAAAAAAAAAACAACTTGGCAGCCATTAAAGGTTGAGCTGGCTGATAGTCAGGTGTGTATGTTTTCTGGAAATATTTCATGAGGCTTGAGGGGTAAATGATGTTTTACAAGGACATTAGCCATACATCTTTCATGTGGCCTTCCCTCTTTTAGCTCGTCACATTCACTTGTCCTGTCTTGCTTCAGAATAAATAGCAAACCTGTCATGCAAGGGGGAGGCATTTCCCCGAGTTGTTTATGAAACGATGAGCGCTGTTCAGCTTTGGTCCTGGCTGACTGCTTCCAAGCACATGAAACAATAAGAGAGTGTCTCAAACAAAGAAGTCCTACACACGAGGAGGGTAAGCAAACTCCAAGAGCGGTGAGTAACGATGCTGCAGGAAACAAACAAAATACAGAGAATTTCTGTCGGGAGTGATTGCTCTGTGGGTGATTAGTAGTAGAGGTTTCAAAAGGTCGTATTTTTCTAAGAGGCCACATTGTGCTTAGATCACAAGACAGGGAATTTTCTACACCCAGCAACAGCTGAGATGAGCCATCTGCCCAGCCACTCCCAGGTTTCAAATCATTAGGGTCTATCACAGCCACCTAAGACCGCACCAAGAGAGCCTTGAGGAGACAACAGGAAGGCGAGTTCTGCCTGCAGGACCAATTACTTTGTTAGATGTGCCAGGGTTAGTGCCAGGATGTTTATTAGATGGTTTCCAAAATCATCTCTGGGTCTTACCTGCCACCATTAATACAGCACTTTCCTCTTTAGTAAATGGCAATTGCAAAATCACTGTGAAGGTGTCACCTCCCAGATTGTTTTGGGGGAAGCCAAGATAAAAATGCATTCACTAAAACAATTATTTCAGCTAAACCAACTGTTTTTGAACGTTTGTTGAAGAAACTGGAAAAATTCTTTCTGCTTTTACAATACTTTTTTTAGAAAAAAAATTCTTCGGTAAAAATCAGTTATATCATTCTATAATGTTGAGATCAAGATGTTCACCTTGTCAGTAATTTTTCATGGCTAAAACCAATGTCTATGTTTAGCTGTGAATAGAATCATAGAATCATAGAATGACCAGGTTGGAAGAGACCCACTGGATCATCGAGTCCAACCGTTCCTATCGAACACAGTTTTATCTAGTTTCTGCTACCCTTTTTACAAGATAAGCTATACAGCCAAAGCTGATGACCTGTTTCTAACAGATTGGAGATACGACTCTCACAGGTGACTCCTACGACAAGAGGAACCTGTTGTGGAAGAGAAGATGAGGAATGGGAAACGGAGCTGATTTTAAAAAGCAATAGGTGTTCATGTTCTGGTTGTGCTCTGTAGTGCATTCCATATTGTCTTCTCACACCCTGAGTGAGACTGTTCTCTCCCTAGCTGTGCCTGCCTTAGGCAAAAGGCTTAATAACCTATCATCCATATTTGGTTTGATTACCTGATTTAAATATTCTTACTGTTAAAAAAAACCCCCACAACACCCAACTTGCTAGTGTTAGATAACAAGCCTCTCCTCCTTCTTCCTTAATACACACCCACAAAACTCTCAGTGCTTTTTAATACTTCAACAGGCAGTCAAATATTTTCAAGCCGCCATGAATCAAGATGGTTTTAGCCAAAGTAGGACCTGAGCGATGTTTTCATGAGAAATTCCCTGTATCCCCAGTACAGGAAATGTTTCAGTTTGCTGAGAAAGAGCAGTGTTAGCAGGGCAAGGTGATGACACCTCAGTCTGTACCTCCAGCTCTGTTACCGGGATGACAAAGTTTTCAAGGCAGCTTAAGTCTGAGGTATTCTGGCTTTTGACATGTTTAGAATCACAGAATCACCAGGGTGGAAGAGACCCACTGGATCATCGAGTCCAACCATTCCTATCAGTCACTAAACCATGTCCCCAAGCACCTTGTCCACCCGTCCCTTAAACACCTCCAGTGAATGTGACTCAACCACCTCCCTGGGCAGCCTGTTCCATAGTAGCTCATATGCTCCAAGAATTAAATCCTAATAATTTACCACAAATGTTTTTTAATTAGGCCACGGTAAAGGAGAACTGGAAATAACAGCCTTGACTGAAATTCACTTGTATTCCCAAACACATCTTTTTTTAAGGAAATGAAAAAAAAAAAAATTAAATGAAAAAAAATAATTCAGGAGGACAAAACAAATCCTTCTCACCAGCTGGACATTTCTGTGTAATTTACGAGGCAAATTCCTCAGGTCAGATTCTCATCCATGGGGATTTTCCACTTCCCCACTTTCGAGGAGCGCGGAGGCTATGGCACATCAGCACACACTGATCCCCCCAGGGAACCCAACTCTCTGATAAGACATCACTTCTGTTCCCTTCAAACTTCTACAGAGGTACTCGGCGCACAGCCTGGTGTTTGTTTTGCGCTGCCGAGGGAAGGATTTAGGCCAAAAGAAGCTGGCAGTCGTGGCTTTTTAACGAGCCCTGCGCTAACAGCCCTGCTTGTGAGCTGTTACAGATGTGCTGGACACTCTAAAAAAGATGCAGGAAGTTCAAAAGGCAAAAAAAAACCCAAACAAGCTCTTTGGATTTTCTGGTTATACTGGTAGGGTCAAAACCACTTGTGTTCTACCTGGCAAGGAATATGTTTGATGCCCATGGTAGAAACATTTCCATTTGGGGACAAGGCACTGATGCACATCGATTGCCATAAGGGGGAATAAAAGAGGGGCTGAGTCATTAGCCAAGAATGAAATCCCAGGCAGGACAGGATCCTGCAGTAGCACATTAATTATAGTAACATTTTCTGTGATGTCCTTGCTCCATACCCAGAGATGTGGGAGCATGAGAGGGGAACACGACGTGGAAGGGGGTGTTCTGGATGAATGATCTGGCAAGGGGAAACAAACCTCCGGTGAGAGAATAAACCCTCCCAAAAATTTCTCCTCCCCACAGAGTGGAGTCTTTGGCTGACGTGTCCAGCCCTGAAGAGGTGCCTTTTCCCAGTGCTTTAGCAGAGGAGCGTTCTGATATTTCCCTCAGAGCATGAGTCAGATTGAAGGGCTGCCAAAGAGCTGTGCCAAGCCGTGCTCTCAGTTCCATGTGCCCACAACAACGTGGCACGTGAACAGATATTCTCTCAGCACAAACTGAGACCCTGGAGCAGCTGCGGGCTGCTATGTGAAGCTCTGCAGCTCCTCTCTCTCAGCTCTGTTATCTCTGTGAATTCTGATTATCGACGCTGTCGCAGATGGTATAATTATCAGGCCAGCAAATTCAAACAGATCAATGGTAAAGGGTCTGCTTTTATCATTCTGAAACAGATAAAAATTTTGAACTTTCTAACTGATGAGGTGCTAGCCAGTAGATGACCCAGTTTACTTGTTCTTTGTTATATGGACAGGCTTATATGTTAAAAAAATCATAAGCAAGAGTCTATGAAACACAACAGGACACGTGCAAAGTCCTTTTCCAGCACAGCTAGGTGGGATTACATTTGAGAGCTATAAAACTGCATAAGATATGTTACAGTGACATCTATTGGCAAACAAACTCTGTACAGATCCCTGCTTGTTTACTCACCACATTTTTAGCTGCATTAGCAATGCCGTAAGCGTTCATGACATGTTGCTGCTATAGCCAACTGCCACTCTCGGGCACAGGCCCTGCAGGCAGCGCTGCCAGGTAGAGAACTTTAATCTTTTGCCCTTAAGGTGCAAATCAATTTAGTCTCAACTCTGAACAGCCTTTTTGGCACGGTAAAAACTGCAGATAGTCCATGCTTCCGCGATCCTCACTAGCAGTGGACTTACTTGTGTAAACCTTCATTTGAATCATAGAATCATAGAATAACCTGGTTGGAAAAGACCCTCTGGATCACCAAGTCCAACCATTCCTATCAAACACTAAACCATGTCCCTCAGCACCTCATCCACCCATCCCTTAAACCCCTCCAGGGAAGGTGAATCAACCCCCTCCCTGGGCAGCCTCTGCAAGTGCCCAAAGACCCTTTCCATGAAAAGTTTTTTCCTAATGTTCAGGCTAAAGCTCCCCTGCAGCAATAACATTGTCTTATGGCATGTTAGCTTGAGAGGAGAAGGGAAAAATACTTCATTGCAAGAATTACTACTCTCTTGGGAACCCAGTTGTTCTCCAAGGCAAAATTAGGTGGGAGCAAGGCTGCTACTAAAATTACTCCTTCTTTTTGGCTGTAAAATCCTTGAGGCTCTGTTTCAAGTCCAGACACAAGGAACTATAGCAATCTCCAAGCCCCAGATTTTCCAGCCCATGAGGCAATTGCGGAGTTCTGAGGTTTGGAAGACGTGATTTAGTGGTTTTAGGTCACTTGACTCTCCCGACTCATCTCTCTCAATTCAACAAAACTTACTCCAAGGGAGTAACTTTCCTGAAGAACACAACTAACTCTGCAGAGTTTTGTAAGCAGTTCCTCTGCTGCATTTATTATTCAGTAAGATTGTTCATTGGGAGGGTAAGTGAGATGCTGTCAGGGAAATAGCAAATGTGTGGCCCTGGCTATGAACAATAAAAATATGAGTTTACTCACTTTTTTATTCCACAATACAATGCACTCTCATATTTTCTGGTCTGGGGTGACATGGCTTAAGCATTTTGAGGTTTGTTTCTAACTAAAGCTGCCTGATTATTGTGTGGCCAAAATAATGATGCTAGCAGAATGTGAGGTGCAACACTAATTATTAACTCACAGGGATCTTTGACTGTTTCCATAATCATACCCGAAACTACGTAGTTCAAGGCAAGAGGATAATCTGAGTTCCAGGAATATAGTATGCTCTAATATCAGCATTGTCAAGTCAAGTTTAATCTCCAGTTTTGTGAGGTTTACTAATCTTTTTAAGCCGTCTTTCAATGAAAATATTTCTGATTATTTCAGTCACAAGCAATTTACCTAACCAAAAGTGGCTCTGAAGAGATGCAGGGAAAAGCTTAAAAGATGAAGTATTTTAATCAAGAGACGTCAATTTGCTTGTCTCATCAGAGAAGCCTGGAGGACAAGAGAATAGATCCTATAAAACTGATTTTGAAGTGGATTTTAATTTCTGGTTTACCTGATTCTTGTAATAAAGTGGTATCTGGTTAAGTTTTATTGCGTGAATGAGTTTTGGCCATTCTCACTTCTAAATCAGCTGTCTGTGAAGGAACCTAATCCGAGTAAGATCAGACGTCATGGCATTATGAAATGGTGTTACAAAAGCAAAGGAAAAGACTGTGAGGAGACTGGATTTCCGTTGTGGTCACAGTCATTGCTGTTTCCCAAGGGGAAGTGGTAGCTGATGCGTTCACTGCTGATGACTAAGAAAGTAGAGCGCAAGCAGACACAAACGCTGCCTCTAGAAGAAGAAAATAGCTTTCCGACATAGCAATGCAAGAAAACACCTAGTGAGCAGTCAGGTCCATAAAACTGTGGCATCAGAGCTATTCTGGGTGAAGAGTTTTAAGTATGAAGTACATTAAAATGCCTCTGAGGTTACAAAGTTGTCCCTCTTTTCATAAGTGCTCAATCATCCTGCTAGGTGTCATTCTTACTAAAGAGTTCCTGGAGCCAGAGCTGAAGACAAGGGAAAGACATAAGGGAAAAATTTTTCACAGAAAAGGGTCATTAGGCAATGGAATGGGCTGCCCAGGGAGGGGGTTGACTCACCTTCCCTGGAGGGGTTTAAGGTGCGGGTGGATGAGGTGCTGAGGGACATGGTTTAGTGTTTGATGGGAATGGTTGGACTCGATGATCCAGTGGGTCTCTTCAAAATTTATGGAATTTTGCCCTCTCTGGCAGACTTTGATCTGTGCAAGGTATTAATCCCCATAAAACTGATAGACAACTGTGCGGATAACAGGGAAAATTGGCAACAGGAACTTTAAACAAATCCTCAGTTCTGTATTGAAAAGATCTTTTTATCTGACCTGGTGATTTAAAATTCAATTTTTGCTGATGTGTGAAGAGTTCATTAAATTGCTGATTATCAAATTCAATACAAATTGCACTTTTCCCTGATTCATTCCTCTTACACATACAATCAATTCAGTAAAATGAATGTTGGATTGTCTGAAATGTTCACACAAGTATAGAACGTCAAGGATTCATTTCAGTTTCTCCACATACAGAAAAACTCGTAATATCCGGTGGGTCTCTTCCAACCTGGTGATTCTATGATTCCATGATCTGTTGTCTGCCAAGTAAAGCATGCAACATGCCTCTGATGCATCCAGAATGTCTCAGACTGGCTGCAGATGCCATTTCCTTTCCGGAACAGAGATTATCGCAGTTGAGCCCACAGGCTCCCTAGCCACCATCAGTTCTATTTCCGTGCTTCCTTCTCCCTTTATGATTCTGCCTTTCCCACAACCGTGACATCATCAGCTTCCTGGAAAGCTACGACAAGGCATTGACTTAGTAGTTGAGGTCATGACTGGATAATGTAGGCATGACCTTAACTACTAAGTCAATTCCTTCTCGTTATTATACCCAGTAGCATTTGCTGGTTCTTTCGTTTTCTGCTTGATCTGAGGTTATTCTCACTTCATCCTTCCAATGCTGGCATCTAAAATGCAATTAAATTTGGGGATAAATATACGTTTCCTTTCTCACAGGTTCTTTGCTCATTCATAGTATCTTTTTTGAGGTGAGCATTTGCCCTAAGGCTGTTCAATTCCTGGTAGCTTTTATTCCTTCTATATAGAAGAACTTTTCAGGTTTCCTTCATATTCAGTCCCTGAGCTCTACAGCCCAATTGAATATGCTGCCCAGGGAGGTGGTTGATTCGCCTTCCCTGGAGGTGTTTAAGTTACGAGTAGACGAGGTCCTGAGGGACATGGTTTAGTGTTTTGTGGGAGTGGTTGGACTTGATGATCCAGTGGGTCTCTTCCAACCTGGTGATTCTGTGATTCTGTGATTCTGTGATTCTGTGACTTCACTGGATATTCAATCCAACTGAATAAAAATTCATACTAAACTCTTTTCAGTTAACATGATGAGAAAGGAACTCAATGGAAGAACAGATTGTGATGGCTGGTAAATAGTTTTGTTTATCTTTCCATTTTAAAAATATACCCCATCTATGTGTAGCTATGTGTTGACTCAATGATCCTGTGGGTCTCTTCCAACCTGGTGATTCTATGATCCTAAAATTAGTCACAGAATGGAAGAACCACTAGGTTGGAAAAGACCCACAGGATCGAGTCCAACCGTTCCTATCAAACACTAAACCATGTCCCTCAGCACCTCGTCCACCCACACCTTAAACCCCTCCAGGGAAGGTGAATCAACCCCCTCCCTGGGCAACCTCTGCCAGTGCCCAATCACCCTTTCTGTNTTTTCTTTTAAAAGAATGGACAGAAGTACCATTTCTGCCTTTACATACTGTCTGGATAAGTCCTTTTTTCTTAGTTAACATTTGTTTTGACGAACTAAAAAGCACTCTTGTAGCTATAACATCATAGTAAAGAAATAATAACCCGCGTTAAAAATAGACTCATGCAAAATAGTCTCCTATGACAAGGGGCAGGAAATTAGTTGCAGTTGAACTAATATTTCTCTTGAAATTATCTATTTGTTATGCAGCTTCTGCACACCCCCAGGCAGCTCCGGATGCCTTCGGAAAACCCTCTGAAACTGTGAGCCGCACTGCCCGTACGTGGAGAGGTGGTGTTCATTCTCATGCTTGTAGCATGTTTGTTTTTACAGGAGTCCTGTAGAAAGTGTATGTTCTATCGGATGACTCAGATATAGTATTTCCTCTTTCTGAGTAGAGAATAAAGGAAACACATCCCAAAGCAGGGAACTTGCACCCAAGCTTGTAAATTCTTCTGTCTCGGATGTTTTAAATAGATACACAGAGGCAAAATCACACAAAAGGGCTTGAGCCATCCTATACAGTCATAGAATCATAGAATCATAGAATCATAGAATCACCAGGTTGGAAGAGACCCATCGGACCATCGAGTCCAACCATTCCTATCAAACACTAAACCATGTCCCTCAGCA
>WAAB01019766.1:1222-36500 GCA_013389865.1 Piaya cayana
GCTGGGCGCTGCTGCCACTGCCTGCCAGAGCTTTGCAGAGCTGCAGGATTCATTTCCATCCACAGGTGACGGTGACCTTCGGCCAGCGGAGCAGGGCCGTTAAGGCATCGGGCACCCAGACTGTCTCGGGCGAGCTCCATTTTCAGTCCTTTATTGGTGCCTCCCGCCTCCAGATCCCTTCCTGAGCCACCCACGGCCAGGCTGCCGCGGCCACCATCACCTCGAGGGAGCAGGAGCCCAGTCCCAGGGAGCAGAACCAGCACAGACTCCCAGGAAAGGGGCACCAGGGTCCCACTATGGCTTATTCTTGGGGACCAGAGTCAACACCGACTCCCAGTAAAGGGGAGTCAGGGTCCCAGTATCACTCGTTCCCAGGGACCAGAGTCAACACCGACTCCCAGTAAAGGGGAGTCAGGGTCCCAGTATCATTCCCAGGGACCAGAGTCAACACCGACTCCCAGTAAAGGGGGACCAAGGTCCCAGTATTGGTTATTCCTGGGGACTAGAGTCAACACTGACTCCCAGTAAAGGGGAGTCAGGGTCCCAGTATCGCTCATTCCTGGACACCAACTCCAACTAAGGTGGAATCAAGGGTCCCAGTATTGCTTATTCCCAGAGACCAGAGTCAACATTGACTTCCAGTAAAGAGGAGTCAGGGTCCCAGCATCACTCATTCCCAGGAACTGGAGCCAACACCAGCTCCCAGTAAAGGATCCCAGCAGCTCCAGGGCCACCACACGGAAAGTTTAGTGGTTTCTCCTCCACTTCTTACTTGCAGGCAAGAAACAAGAAGCTGCTTGTTTCCTTCTAGGGGATTTTAACCCAGTTCCTGTTATTTATTGTTCAGCGAGCAGGGACGCAGCATCAACGCTCAAAGCAATGACAGAGGGGCGGCTGGGCCGGTGCAGGGAGAGCAGAGCTGGCCTGCAGGCCCCAGGCTGCTGTGGCACAGCCCTTGGCTACCCCAGCCTGGGAGCAGTAGCCACAGTGCAGGACCCTTGACTACCACAGCCTGGGAGCAGCGGCCACAGTCTGAGACCCTTGGCTACTGCCTACAACCTTTGGCTACTCTAGACTGGGAACAGTAGCCACAGCCTGGGACCCTTGGTTACTGCCTAGGATCTTTGGCTACTCTAGACCGGAAGCAGTAGCCACAGCCTGGGATCCTTGGCTACCACAGCTTGGGACCAGTAGCCCTTGACTATTATGGCCTGGGAGCAGTGGCCACAGCCCAGGACCCTTGCCTACCATGGCTTGAGCGCAGTGGCCACAACCTGACACCTTTGGCTACTGTGGCTTGAGAGCAGTGGCCACAGCCCAGAACCCTTGGCTACCCCAGCCTGGGAGCAGTGCCCACAGCCTGAGAACCTTGGCTACTGCCTAGGGCCTTTGGCTACTTTAGACTGGGAGCAGTAGCCAAAGCCCAGGGCCCTTGGCTACCAGCCAGGACCCTTGGCTACCTCAGCCTAGGATCACTAGCCCTTGGCTACTATGGCTTGGGAGCAGTGGCCACAGTCTGGGACTCTTGGCTACCATGTCTTGAGAGAAGTAGCCACGCAGAGAACCCTTGGCTACCAGGTCTTGAGAGCAGTAGCCACAGCGTACAACCCTCGGTCGCCGCCCCCCCCCCCCGAGACGCCGGGGGGACCCTTCAGCCCCCCACCCTGCTGTCCCCACTGCGCTGCCGTGACCTCGGCGGGGATAACGGCTAATTAGCCTCATTACCCTAATGACAGACCCCGGGGCTCCAAGCTCCCCCGGGCCCCCCGGCGGGTGCTGAGCAGGAGGGGACCCCCCGGGGCAGCCCCCCCGGGGCCAGCACTCACGGGTAGGGCTCCTCCTGGCCCGCGCCGCCCCGCAGCACCACCATGACCGGCTCGGTTCCTCCCGGTACCGGCGGCAGCACCGGGACCTCCGCGCCCCCGGACACCTCCCGCAGGAAGTGGCGTCAGACAGGCGGGGCTGGACGGAGCCGTGCAGCGGGGGGCGGGGCCACGCGGCTGCGGGGAACCCCTTTTACCGGGGCTCCGCGGCTGCCGGAGCCCCCCCGGGGCTGCGACCCCTTTAAACCCCCCGGTACCGGCTCCCCCGCCGCGGGGCTGAGGGCGCCGCGCCCCGCACGGCTGCGCTCCCGCCAGCGGCCACGTGGCGGCGCTGCGGGCCCGCCGCGCGCAATTTGCATGCGACGGCGGCGAGGAGCCAATGAGGAGCGTTGTGGGCGGGGCTAAATGGGGAGGAGGACCAATGGGATCGCGGGGCGGGGCTGGAAGGGGCGCGTCCAGCGCGGAGAGCCAATGGGGAAAGGGGGCGGGGCGGAGCCGGGACACGCCCCCCGCCCGCGGGGATCGCAGAGCCGAGCGGGCACCGAGCGCACCCCGGCCCCGCCGCTGCCCCAGCCCGGGCGGCCGCGGCTGCTATGCGGCTTCCCGGAGCACGGCCTCTACCGGGTAAGCGGGGAAGCGCCGCCGCGACGGCTCGGTACCGGGACCTGCCCCTCAACCCCGGGAATCCCGCTCACCCGGTACCGGGACCTCCCCCCCCCCCACCTCTCTACTTCTCCGGCACCGGGACCTGGCCCCCGGCCCCCCTCTTCTCCGCCACCAGGACCTTCTCCCCGCACCTTTTCCGCCACCGGGACCTCCCCTCCCCCCACCTTCCCCTACTCGCTTCTCCGGCATCGAGACCTGCCCCCCCCCGCACCCATCAGGACTGGGACCCCCGACCGAGGCCCCCCCCGGGCTTTACCGGAGGGGGTGAGAGATGGGAACTGGACCGGACCTGGACCGGGACCCCCCCACACACACCCCAACAGCGGGACCGCCGACCCGTCTGGCTCTCCCGGCCGGTACCTTGGAGGGGGAATGGGGACCCGGACCCGCTTCCAGAATCTCGGGCCGGTACCGGGACCCCGCTTCCCGGGGTGGGGGGGTTAGGGGCTGGGCAGGACCCGGACTGGCATCCCCTACCGAGTGTGTGTGTCCCCCCCCCGGTACCGGGATTCTGCCCGCCTGGATGATATTGGGAGGATGGGGGGGGTGCTGGGCTGGACCGGGATCCCCCTGTGGCCGGTACCCGGTGGGGCTCGGCTGGACCGGGACCCCCGCAGCCATTTACGGGGGGGCTGGAGGTGGGGAAACGGGGCTCCCCCTCCCTGGTTCGGTCCCTACGGGCGTTGCCGTCCAACCGGTTGCGGCCCCGAGGCTCCGACCGGAGAAGGGGACCGGGGCCGGGCTGGAGGGGGGGGGGGGTTGCGATCCGTTCCCTCCCGGTGCCACGTGCCGCGGGGTCCCCCGCTTCATCCCCTCCACCCCGGGATTTCCCCTTCATCCCCTCCCCCCCATTCTGCCTGTCCCGAGGGTCCCCTCTCCCCTCCTCCCCCCAGTCTCCCCCTCTTATTGTCCCCCCCCAGCCCTGCACTCCCATTTCTTCATCATCATCATGTCCTTCTCTGCCTCTGTTCCCCCTCCTTCTTCATCCTCCAGTCCTGAGGGTCTCCCCTCATCCTTCCCCAGCTTGGGGATTCCCCCCCCCCCAACTATTCATGCCTCCAGCCCTGTCCCCCCATGGACCCCCCAACCCTGTGTGTCCCGTGTGATGGGGCACTGGGACCCAGCTCCCCGTCCTCCTCCAGATCCCCTTGGAGCCCCCTCCCCAGATGATAGTGAGACCCCTTTTGTGGCTGAACCCGGTATCAGAGACACACACACACACACACATCCCCCCCACCCCCATCACACCCCCACCCGCTGCCACCTATTTTTAGCCCCGCGAAGCCGCTGTCGCTCTCGGCACCTGCCCTGCGGGACGTGGGGGGTGCTGCCGGCCCCCAAAATCCCTCGTGGGGCCTGGGGACAGCGCGGCCGGAGGGAGAAAGGGGCACGGCCCAAGGTCACCGTGGCCACCAGGCCAGGGGGTTGTGGTCCCTTGCGAGGGGACAGTCCCCCGGCTCTGGATTCACCGCGGTCATGGGCCAGGGGGGCACAACTTTTGTGAGGGGACAGTCCCTCAGCTGTGGATTCACTGCAGTCATAGGCTAAGGTGACACGGCCTCTTGCGAGGGGACAGTCCCCTGGCTCTGGGTTCACTGTAATCATGGGCCAGGGTGGCACAATCTTTTGCGAGGGGACATTCCCCTGGCTCAGGATCCACCATGGTCATGGGCTACGGTGACATGGCCTCTTGCGAGGGGACAGTCCTCCTGTTATGGATTCACTGCAGTCACTGGGCTACGGTGACAGCGCCTTTTGCGAGGGGACAGTGCCCTGGCTCTGGATTCACTGTGGTCATGGGCTGAGTGACATGGCCTCTTGCGAGGGGACAATCCCCCAGCTCTGGATTCACTGCGATTATGGGCCAGGGTGACATGGCCTCTTGCGAGGGTACAGTTCCCCAGCTCTGGATTCACCACGGTCACGGATTAAGGTGGCAGAACTTCTTGTGAGGGGACAGTCCCCTATCTCTGGATTCACCGTGGCTGCCCCTGGGCTTCCCACAGGGCCATGGCAGGGTGGCCACGGTGCTTGCCGAGGCAGCTTTGGTGCCGGCGATGGCACCGAGCAACTTGGCGACTTGTGGCGAGGCAGAGCGGGGCCAGAGGAGCACGTGCCTGGCATGAGTCTCGCTCTGCTGCTCCTGGCAGCTCCTGCGGGTGCAGGGGACGGAGTTCAGACACAGGACATGGCTGTGTGGCCACGGCCAGCCAGCGGCTGCTGCTCCGGGACGGTCTCTGTCCCAGCTCCTCCCCTCTGCGCAACAAGATGGAGATGGAAGGGGAAACTGAGGCACGTGTGTGGCTGCTGAGCTCCCTTCGGAGCAGCACCAGGAGCCGAAGCTCAGCAGCTGCTCGCTTGCCAGCGAGAGCCGTGGCAGCGCTGTGAGCAGATGCGGCCGCTGCTGCAGCGAGGCGTGGGGAAAGCAGCTGCCAACCGGCAGTGGCACCGACCCGTGCTGGAAACTGGTTCCCCTTTTGAGAATTTGGGTTGGAACTTGGATGAGTTTTAAGGTCCCTTCCCGCCCCGTTCTGTGATTCTATGAGGCTGATTAGCTGGATCACATGGTAGCCACCGGGTCCTGCGTGCCACCAGTTGTCCTGGCTCTGGCCCTGGGTTGGGATACTGGCTGGCTGCTGGTTGTACTGGGACTGGGGGAGCTCTGGGCTGGGTGTTTGAGCCAGCTACTGGTTTTACTGGGGCTGGGGGCTCCAGGCTAGGGATCTGAGCTGGCTACTGGTTGTACTGGGACTGTGGAGGCCCCAGGTTAGGGATCTGAGCCAGCTTCTGTTTGTTCTGGAGTTGGAGGGCTCCAGGCTGGGGGTCCAAGCTGGCTACTGGTTGTACTGAAATTGTGGAGGCTCCAGGCTGGGTGTTTGAGCTGGCTGCTGGTTTTACTGGGGCTGGGGGGCTCCAGGCTAGGGGTCTGAGCTAGCTGCTAGTTTTATTGGGGCTGGGGGGCTCCAGGTTGGAGGTCCAAGCTGGCTACTGGTTGTAGTGGGACTGGAGGGGCTCCAGGCTGGGGGTCTGAGCCAGTTTCTGGTTGTTGTGGGGTTGGGGGGATCCAGTCTGGGAGTCCAATCTGGCTGCTGGTTGTACTGGAACTGGAAGGGCTCTAGGCTGGGGGTCTGAGCCAGCTGCTGGTTGCTGCAGGTCTGGGGGCTCCAGGGTGTTGGTGTCGCAAGTCCCAGCCACAACGATGTGAAGCAGAGTCGGGTGCTTGCAGCCTGGCGTCACCCTGGAGGACGAGCAGTCCCTGAGAATAGGGGGTAGGTGGGGGTGGCTGGCAGCACCCTATTTCCCAGGGTTTCCAGGAGTTGGGGTTTCCAGGAATGTGGCATCAGCGGCTCTGCCTGCCCGGCGTGGTGCTCCCCTTGCTCCGAGCAGCCGTTCCCGGTGTCCCCCATGGGTGGGGGGGGGGTGCTTTTCCAGCACCCTCTTATCTCCGGGCGCTGATATCCTGGTATCCGCTGCCTGCAGGGCCAGGCAGGGCTATCGGGTCCAGCAGCCCCCTTCCCCCTCCAGCAGCAGGGCCTGGCCTCCCTATCTCATTAGCTCGAGATTAATGAGGCTCCTGTGCTGTCTTTAACTCCTTCCTGCTCGCCAGCTCCGCTGACCCTCTCCGCTTCTCCCTGCAGGTTTGTGCCGATGCCTGCGGGAAGACTGAAGACGCCGGGGGACGCCGCCTAGACCCCAAAGCTGCTGCCACCCAGAAAGTGCCTGGTCAGAGAGGGAGGAGGCGATGCTCTAGGCTGCCACTGCCTGTTGAGCCTGCAGAGCTTTTGGTGCCTGACGAGCAGCCCCGTTGCACCCTGATCCCGGCGAGCAGCCCCGTTGCACCCTGATCCCGGCGAGCAGCCCCGTGCCCACAGCTCCGAAGCAAAAAGGACACCGGGGCAAGACTGGAGGGGGTTAGAGGGCACATCCTTTTGCTCTGACTCTTCTGCAACATCGATTCCTGCCCTGCCAGCCCAACAGCGCTGCGGATCCTCCACTACCCCCAAGCCCCTGTAGCCCCCTGGCAGGGCTGTTCCTCCCCGGTGCTCCCCAGCCTTGGCCTCCAGCCCTGCTGGAGCCCGGCAGCGTGCCGGGCGCTGCCTCCCGTGCCGCCCGGGCGTCGCCTCCCGGGTGCATCGCCCCTGGCAGAGCCATGAAGCTGCAGGCGGTGATGGAGAACCTGCAGCGGCAGCAGCGCGCGAGGCTGCAGCAGGCGCTGGAAGCGCGGCAGCAGGAGCAGCAGCAGCAGCGTTCCACGCCGCCTCCCCCCGCGCAGCCCCCGACAGCTCTGGGACAGACTCCTGCCGGCACCCCGGCGCGCGGCCGTAACCAGGAGCCAGCCCCGGCGCCCACGGAGGAGGGAGCAGAGCCCGAGAGCGCCCACATCCAGAGGGCACAGATGGCAGCCCTCGCTGCCATGCGGGCAGCGGCCGCTGGCCTCAGCCACTCGTCCAGCCCCGGGGTGTCAGACGAGAGCCAGGCCTCCGAGGAGGAGGAGGAGGAAGAGCACGGGGAGGAGGAGGAGGAGGACGGCGGCTACCAGCAGGAGATGGGCTCCGAAGAAGAGGAGGATCTGTGAGTATTCGCTTGCACCAGTGGCAGCTCTTACGGGTTCTGGGAAGGGATAGGGACATGGTTTGGCTCTGGAGCATTTTAGCATGGCCAGTTCGGGATACAAACATCCCTTTGGGGCAGGGGAGGCTGCCAAGAGCTGCTTGTTGGGTGCTGGGGTTTGTGCAGCTTGGGGCTGGTGGATTGGTGAGCACCACTGGGACATCCTGGAGCGGGAGGCAGGTTAATGCTGTCAGGACATCCCAGAGCAGGAGGTGCTCAGAGCCAGCAGGTCAGCTCAGCAGCTGTGGTTCCTCATGCCAGGCTGGTGTGGGGTGACATTTCTACCCAGAGAGCCACGTGGGGCCCTGACAGAGGATCCTGGTCTGGTTTTAAATTATGCAGGGCCCTCACGGCTGCCTCCTCCCAGCCTGTGTCCTCTCCAGGACAGAGAACAGGCTGGGAACCATCTGGTAGAGCTCCGCTCTGGGCTGGAGCTGCTGTTTTGGGGTGCCAACAGCCTTTGGTGCCCCCCAGGGCTGCCACCCACTGCTGGGGTTGTGCTGGGGCTTTGCTGGGTTCCCCACAGCTGTGGGGCAGCCAAGAGACATCAGCTTCGGGGACCCAGCGCCGTGATGCCGTGGGACCACATCTCCCCTCTCCCCCCTGCTCCAGGAAGGGCAAGTGGGATGAAGATGACTTTGAAGAGGACCTGGGTGAGGAGGAGGAGGAGGAAGAGGAAGAAGAGGAGGAGGAAGAGGAAGACTATGAAGAGGAGGAGGACATGGGAGAGGAAGGGCTCGGCTCAGCAGAGGCGGTGCGGGCAGGCGCAGGATCCCTGCTGCTCCGCAAGCCCCCGGCACCCCAGCATTACCGGGGCGAGCCGCAGCGGCTGCCGGGAGGGCAGGAGCGGGTCCCCTCTGGACTGAGCCACGCGCAGCCCCCGCCGCCGGCCCCTGACCACGGCGACTGGACCTACGAGGAGCAATTTAAGCAAGTAGGTGCCCTCCGAGATGCACGTGATACCCTCTTGCATGTCTTCTTGAGAGCCGTGGTGGCACCTCTGGCAGTGTTGTTCTCGGATCGAGCCATGTTGTTGCCACTAAGAAAATCTGGGATTGCTCTGAGGTTTTAGTGCTTGGGCTCAGCCGTGCGCCCGTCCCCTGTTGCTTTGCTTGGTGGCTCCGGTGGGGTCCTGTGTCCTGGCTGCTGCCGTGGCCTGGCCCCCGTGCAGGTGGCTGGTGCAATGGGGTTTGCCGCAGGGACCCAGCAGGCTTCTTGCTGGAAATGATGTTAAAAAACACTCCAAACCCGCAAATCTGAAGGGTCTCCTTGCTTTCCTCTTCTCAAACTCTTTTTGGTGGGGACCTGCCTTGCTCCCCATCACCGCAGAGGTGAAGCTGGGTGGGCCGACTCCAACCCTGGGGATGTTTGGGGCAGAGTTGCCTCGCTGCTGCTGCCGAAACGCTTCTAAAGAGCGAAACAGTCGTGAAAGCGAAACCTGGCTGCCCCCTCTGCTGCCTTCCCCGTGCCAGCTGAGCTGGGCTGGCAGGAGGCAGGCACGCTCCCGCTCTCTCCGGGCACTGGAGCTCGCAGCAGCGTCCTGGCTTTCGGCTAATAGAAGGAAATGTGCTGTGAGCTGGGGCTCCCCAGGGGCTGCCCGGTGCCTTTGATGTGTGTGTTTAAATACATCTGAGTTTAGGGCTGGGGGAAGGGATGGGAGCCAACAGCAGCAGATGGGACCCAGATGGAGCGGCCGGGGCACGGTGGCCTTTTGGGAGGGATGCGACTGCCTGAAGGGGAAGAGACGGGGGCCATCGCATCCCTCCCGAAATGGGGAAGGATCTTCTGGGATGTGGATGTGAGCAGCCTCACGACTCGGGCTGGTGGAGAAAGCACGAGCGAGCGTGGAGCGTGCGGTCACCCTCCCTGGAATGCTTCAGTCAGGCTGTGGGGAAGAAGAGCTGCTTCGGCCTCGTGCCGCTGCACCCACGCTGCCTCTTTTTTCTTGTGGTTTCTCTCTTTTTGTGTTTCCTGCCGTCGGGGAGCGAAGGGGACTGGGGAGGTGATGTTGTGTTTGTGAAATGGCTTTTTTTTTTTCGATACTGCAGCTGCGATCTTCCTGTTTGTCACCGTGTCGGTGCTGCGCTGGCTTTGGGGGCTGGGAAATCGCTTCCAGCGCTTGGAATCTAACAGGAAAATCTGGGTGGCTGCTGGTGCCTCCAGGAGCCGTGGTTTGCAGACGTGTCGTGGACCGTGCTGTGGTCTCTGTTGGGTCCCGATGGGTTTGGGGGATACCATCCCACATCCCAGCACATCCTACGCCCCCTCCCCATCTCTTCCCCACAAGCTGTGCCAGTGAAAGGGGCTGAGCCCCCCCTCCTCCTTTTCCTCCCTTTCTCTTCCCACCGGAAAGCTTCCCGGGGTCAGCAGGGAGATCCCAGCGTGGCGGTTAATCGTGGAAGCAGCTGGAGGGTGTAGGAAAGCAGCTGCCGCTGTGCTGTGGGTGGAGGAGAAGAGGCGAAGCGCCCGGCCAGGAGAGGCTTTCCCCGGCGTGTCAGCCTGCCTGCGCGCCGGTGCTTGGATCGCGGCCGCTGGACCTGGGCCAGGGGGTTGCTCGGCACAGCGCGGCGCTGGCCGGGAGTTCCTTCTGGCCACCCTCCAGCGTGTAATGCCGCTGGCACAGCCGGGCTGGGGAAGGAGCAGCAGGAATGTAAACACTGAGTGCTGCTGCGGGGCAGCTGCTGTGGCCCCACGGCTGCTGTTGGGTGATGCTTTCTTGCCCTCCTGCCCCACTGGGATGCTCCCTGCCCACAGGGATTGAATCATAGAATCATCTGGGTTGGAAGGGACCTTAAAGATCAACTAGTTCCAACCCCCCTGCCATGGGTAGGGACATTCCATTAGATCAGGCTGCCCAAGCCCCATCCAACCTGGCCTTGAACACCTCCAGGGATGGGGCAGCCACAACTTCCCTGGGCAACCTGGGTCAGGGCCTCCCCACTCTCAATATGATGAAATTTCTCCCTTATGTCAAGCCTAAATCTGCCCCTCTCCAGTTTATACCCGTTCCCCTTCATCCTATCACTCCAAACCTTTGTGAACTGTCCCTCCCCAGCTTTCTTGTAGACCCTTCGGGTACTGGAAGATGGGGGTAAGAGCTCCTTGAAGCCTTCTCTTCTCCAGGCTGAACAAGCCCAACTCTCTTGGCTTCGTCCTTCCTTGCCACTGGCACAGTCCGGCTGGGGAAGGAGCAGCAGGAATGCAAACAGCGAGTGCTGATGTGGGGCGGCTGCTGGGGCCCCCTCGCTGCTGGCAAGAGATACTTTACCCCGACCCTAGGAGAAGTCTGACTGGAAAGCTGCCTGGAGGAGAAGGACCTGGGGGTGCTGGTAGGCAGTGGCCCAGGTGGCCAAGAAGGCCAATGGCATCTTGGCTTAGATCAGAAACGGTGTGACCAGCAGGGCCAGGGAGGTTCTTCTCCCTCTGGACTCAGCACTGGGGAGACCGCTCCTCGAATCCTGGGGTCAGTTCTGGGCCCCTCAGCACAAGAAGGATGTTGANAAAAATTTCACAGAAAGGGTGATTGGGCAGTGACAGAGGCTGCCCAGGGAGGGGGTTGAGTCACCTTCCCTGGAGGGATTTAAGGGACGGGTGGACAAGTTACTGAGGGGCATGGGTTAGTGATTGATAGGAATGGTTGTACTCAGTGATCCAGTGGATCCTTTCCTACCTAGTGATCCTATGATTCTATGATCTCAGCTCCTGCTCCTTCCCTGGGATGGGGGAGTGTAGGAGAAGCCGTGGCAGCATCGGGGTGCTGGGTGCTGCCGATGGGGGATGTGGTGCCGTGAGGCCATGCCCACGCTGAGCCTTTCTGCCGTGGTGGGGAAACGCTGCTGAAGGAAGGAGCTCTTTTGGGGTTCCTCTTTTTTTGCAAAGGAGCTCCTCTCTGCTCGGTGCTGGAGGGTGAACCTGGGGGGAAGCGCACGACATCCTGCACGCGTCGGTTGAGCCGTATGGGCTCTGTGGGGAGCTGATTTCTCTCTCCCTGCATCCCAGAGGATTGGCTGCCCCTGGGTCCTCCAGCCCCAGCTCCTATTGCAGCTGCAGGTCAGATTCAGCTCCACATGTGCTGGTGCTGGGGACCTCCAGCGTCCCTGTGCCCGTCTCCACACTGAAGCTCCAGGTGCTCCGTTCCTGCTGGGGATGCTGACCCCACCCTCCCCCGTGGGGTTTTATTAGGATAGATTCCTGCAAACGTGGGGTGAACCATGTGGTGGGGAGGGAGAGGAGGAAGAGGAGGCTGTGAGGAAGAGTTAGGGAGCTGGAGCGTGACGTTTCCCCATCCCCGGGGATGCTCACGGCACACGCAGAGGTCAGCTCAGAGCTGAGCTGGGGAGCTGCGAACAAAGGAGCCCCCGGCACAACAAGGGGCTCCGGGGGCTGCCGAGGGCGTGATAGCTCCTTGGGGAGGGGTAGGGACATTTTTGGGATGGGAGGAGTCTCCCTGTGTGGAATCACCAGTTGGGGATCATCTCTAACCTCATGCCAAAAGGCACAAGGGGACCCTGGGGAGCTGAGATGATGCCAGCATGTCCGGGCTGCCAGTCTGAGGCTGGGCTCGGCTGTGGGCTCTCGGTTGCCCATGGGGGGGGCTGTGCCGCATGGAATTGGGGGTGACCCCTGGCACCCCCTCCACAGCCGGGTCTCACACTGTGGGCGTTTGCCACTCCGGAGGGGGATGCTCGTGGGGGAACCGAGCCGTGATGACCCACCGGAGCTGGAAGGGCTCAGCCAACCGCTGCCAAAAAACTCTGGCACTGCTGTGTGCCACCCCAGACAGCTCCATAACACCTTCCCAGTGAGCTCCTGCCATCAGCATGGGGCTGCCAGGAAAGAACCTGCTTTAATGGCCCCCAAGTATCCCTCTAGGACTCCCAGGATCCTACTAGGACACCCAGGACCCCTTTGCAGACACTCAGGACACCCTATTTTGGGTGCCTCCTTTGGGGTGCCCCATTTTGGAGTGATACAGGCTGATGGTTTTGAGTCACCTTCCCTGGAGGGATTTAAGGGACGGGTGGATGAGGTGCTGAGGGACATGGTTTAGTGTTTTGATGGGAACGGTTGGACTTGATGATCCAATGGGTCTTTTCCAACCTTGTGATTCTATGATTCTGTCTCTGCTCCTGTCTTCAGGAAGCACCAGAGGCTTTAAGAAGCCAACGTGGTGCTGGGGATAGACTGTGCTGGTGCTTGGAGTGGAGCAGGAGGTTTCTTAATGTCCCAAATGGGGATGTCTGAGCCGCGTCGATGGTACGTGGGGGGGCAAAAACCTCAGCCCTTATCTGGTGCTGAGCAGCGCTCCCTGCGATACGGCGTTTCAAAGTGCAACGGTTTGGGGGGGAGAAAATGAGTATAAACCGAAAGCAACCTGACAGCCCCAGCAGGCGGGGTGTGGCGAGGGCAAAAGTGGGACCCATGGCTTGGGGACCACAGGGTTGGGGTGGCTCCTGGGAAGGCAGAGCTGAGGTTTTCTTAGAGGAACCTCTGGAAGGGTGAAGGAAAAGTCCATTTCTCCTGCACAGGCCCATGCAGAGCCTCTGACTGAGGCAGGGGGGATTCCCGCTGCCCTTGTGGGACTCTGAACCCCTTTCTAGCGTGGATTATCATAGAATCATCAGGTTGGAAAAGACCCACTGGATCATTGAGTCCAACCATTCCCATCAAACACTAACCCATGTCCTTCAGCACCTCGTCCACCCGTCCCTTAAACCCCTCCAGGGAAGGGGACTCAACTGCCTCCCTGGGCAGCCTCTGCCAATGCCCAATGAACCTTTCCAGGAAAAATATTTTCCTAATGTCCAGCCTGAACCTTCCCTGGTGGAGCTTGAGGCCATTCCCTCTCGTCCCGTCCCCTGTCCCTTGGGAGAAGAGCCCAGCTCCCTCCTCTCCACAACCTCCTTTCAGGTAGTTGCAGAGAGCAATGAGGTCTCCCCTCAGCCTCCTCTTCTCCAGGGTAAACACCCCCAGCTCTCTCTTATTTCCCTTTTAAAAGCCCGGAGGGAGCAGGGCTGGGTGCAGGGGCCCTGCAACCTTTTAACAAGGGCAGGAGGGTCCGTTTACTTTCTTTAAAATATTGATTAGAGCTTTATTGCATTAGGCAGCCGAGCGGATGAGCCGCCCCAGGGGAGGGCGAGGGGCCCCTGTGTGGGGAAAGGGGCACCCTGCGTCCTCACCCACCCCGGGGGCTGCTGTGCTCCCCCAACCCGGAGTTGGTTTGGTTCTGTGGCAGATAAAGGGCAGCACCTTGGGGCCCCCCCAGTTTCTGGGCCGGGAGGAGGCGATTGCGGCGGCTGGTTGGGCCAGCAGCAGATAACGGGGGCGAGGAGGGGATGGGATGGGGTGCTGGGACAGCAGCTCCATCGCAGGACAACGCGTCCCGAGACGAGTCCTTCCCGGTGACCCTGGCACAACCGTCACCTGTCCTGCCCTGGGCCACCGTCCAGCTCTGCCACAGGGTGCTCTTGGCCAGGGATCCAGCGCGGTAATCGGCTCAGAGTGCTCAGGGAGCATTCCCGGAGCTGTAATCCTGCCGGATCCTTGGCCGGGGGTCAGGGACTTCTCAGCAAGAGCGGCTTAGCCACCGAGTGCCACCCCCAGCCTGATGCCTGCACAGCCCGTAGGTGCTGCTCCTGGCATCCAGGCTCTGTGTGAAGCTGTTTGTCTTAATGAGACCTGGGATAATTAACGAGGTGGGGGGCAGGGGATGCGTCCCTCCTGCCCTGGGTGCTCAGCCAGCACCCTTAACCAGCTAATTTTCTTTGCTCCCAGTAGGATCAGCACCTCAGAGCCAGGCCGAGCATCGCTTGCTGGTGTCCCCCTGCGAAAGCCCTGGCCCCCCGAGTGATTCCAGGGCTGTGGAGGAGGCGGTTGCCTCTCAGCTCCAGCGCAGCTGAACTAACAGGAATGAGGGTTTGTTTAAAAGAAGAAGAAGGGAGGGGGTGGGATGAGAGCAGAGAGGAGAGCAGGTCCTTTGTCAGCAAAGCAAACAGCCTCGGTTGGGCAAGGGCGCAGTGTTGCTCCATTGCCCTATTTCTGGCTCAAACCGCAGCCGAGGTGGCAGCGAGGCCTGGGGCTCGGCCGGACGTGCTGCAACTGGGGACGGGGATGGGGGGTGGTTTGGGGAGCCCCCAGCTCGCCCCTGATCCAGCCCTGACAGCGCTGCTGGATTCTGAGCCTACGGGGGGTCGGGGCGCAGCTCCTGACCCCTGCTCCTTGATGGACGATCCACTCTGTTTGGGGCTGCTCCCAGGGCAGGGGGATGCACTGGTCCCGGCTCCCCACGTCTGCTGGGGGAACGGGGGGCAGCTTGCTAGATTCTGAGCCTGCCGGGGCAGTTGGGTACAGGGGGATAGGGGGCAACTCCTGATGGATAATCCACCCTGTGCCGGGGCTGTTTGGGCCCAGGGCTCAGAATCCAGAAGGGGGACGCTGGGCTGGTCCCCAGAGATGCTGTGGGCAAAGGGGGGCCACTTGCTGGATTCTGAGCCACCCAGGGCAGCCAGATTTGGGGAGTCGGGGCACAGCTCCCCGCTGGGCTCCTGATGGGTAACACACCCTGTGCCAGGGCTGCTCGAGGCTGGGGGCTGCTCACCAGGCAGGGCTGCACACACTGGTCCCCGCTCCCCACATGTGCCATGGGAATGGGGGGGAAACTTCATAGAATCATAGAATCACCAGGTTGGAAAAGACCCACAGGATCATCAAGTCCAACCATGTCCCTCAGCTCCTCATCCACCCGTCCCTTAAACCCCTCCAGGGAAGGTGACTCAATCGCCTCCCTGTTCCAGTGCCCAATTACCCTTTCCGTGAATTTTTTTTTCCTAATGTTCAGCCTAAACGGGAGCGCCCACATAGGCCCCAGCCCTAAATCCCTTCAGCCAAGGGCTCAGCCTCCTGCCTCAGTTTCCCCACCTGCCTGAGCGTCCACCATGGAGACCCCAGCTCATATTTTCAGAACCTCTGGCACCGATTACTCCGGTGCTGCAGTGGGACAGGCTCAGTCAGCAGCTTTGCCAGAGCTGCCGTCGCTGCGATGCTGTCAGTGCCACAGGTTTGCCCCCCCCCNAGCTTGCTAGATTCTGAGCCTGCCGGGGCAGTTGGGTACAGGGGGATAGGGGGCAACTCCTGATGGATAATCCACCCTGTGCCGGGGCTGTTTGGGCCCAGGGCTCAGAATCCAGCAGGGGGACGCTGGGCTGGTCCCCAGAGATGCTGTGGGCAAAGGGGGGCCACTTGCTGGATTCTGAGCCACCCAGGGCAGCCAGATTTGGGGAGTCGGGGCACAGCTCCCCGCTGGGCTCCTGATGGGTAACACACCCTGTGCCAGGGCTGCTCGAGGCTGGGGGCTGCTCACCAGGCAGGGCTGCACACACTGGTCCCCACTCCCCACATGTGCCATGGGAATGGGGGGGAAACTTCATAGAATCATAGAATCACCAGGTTGGAAAAGACCCACAGGATCATCAAGTCCAACCATGTCCCTCAGCTCCTCATCCACCCGTCCCTTAAACCCCTCCAGGGAAGGTGACTCAATCGCCTCCCTGTTCCAGTGCCCAATTACCCTTTCCGTGAATTTTTTTTTCCTAATGTTCAGCCTAAACGGGAGCGCCCACATAGGCCCCAGCCCTAAATCCCTTCAGCCAAGGGCTCAGCCTCCTGCCTCAGTTTCCCCACCTGCCTGAGCATCCACCACGGAGACCCCAGCTCCTATTTTCAGAACCTCTGGCACCGATTGCTCCGGTGCTGCAGTGGGACAGGCTCAGTCAGCAGCTTTGCCAGAGCTGCCATCGCTGCGATGCTGTCAGTGCCACAGGTTTGCCCCCCCCCACCGCCATCTCCCTCCTCTCTGCGGGTCACCAGTGAGGTTTCGGCGCTGCCGGCACAGCTCGGCGGCGAAGGTTCCCAGGCTGACAGCCCGCAGCTGGCTGCCTGTCAAAACCATCTGTGGCTGCTGGATCTCTTCCAGCTCCCATGGGTAGAGCCGGCGTAGATCCTTCCTGGGACCCCCACCGCGGCGCGGGGTTGGCCGAGAAGCCATCCCACGGCTGATAGAGGTACCGGACCTCGCATTTCAGGAACAGATTTGCAATTAGACAAATCCCTGGCCGGGTGGTGGAAGCCCCGGTGACTCATCTGCTCTGGCTTAGAGCGATCTCCTTTCTAAGACGATCATTTACATATGGTGGAATTTAAACCCTATCTGCCTGCCAGCTCCAGCCAAGCTCCTGCTCCCACGCTGGGTCGGGTCCTCCACGGGGGTCTTGACCTGCCAACCCTGTTGGGTGTCACCCCAGGGTGGCCTGGGGGCTCACGGGGAGGGACAACCTGAACTGGGGGCTTGCTGGGTGCCATTAAAAACGTAGAATGACCTGAGCTGGAAGGGACCCACAAGGAGCATAGGGTCCAACTCCTGTCCCTGCACAGGGCAATTCCAACATTCACACCGTGTGGCTGACGGCAGTGGCTAAATGCTTCTGCAAGGTTGAAGTCACCTTCCCTGGAGGGGTTTAGGGGCGGGTGGACGAGGCGCTGAGGGACATGGGTTAGTGATTGATGGGAATGGTTGGACTCGATGATCCCGTGGGTCTTTTCCAACCTGGTGATTCTATGATTCTATTGCCAGGTTTAGTGCCGTGACTGCTTCCCTGGGGAGCCCCAGGGTTTGCACCACTACTTTATTGGGAAAAGCGTGTCTGCTCTGCTTGCGGTTTCTCCAGGTCTGAGCCGCACGGCTTCAGCTTGACTGTCCACCCAGCCCAGTGCTGGGTGTTGCTCCCCGCGATGAGCTTTCTCAACACTGCCTGACTCCGCTGAATTAATATTTGCCCAAGGTCCAGTGCGATAGCGAGCGTGTGTCAAGGGCAGGCATGCAGCGAGGGCCGGCAGAGCCACCACAGCTCTCGCTTTGGTGGGGAGCAGCTGCCCCTCATCCCCTCAGCCCTCTTGGCAGCCCGTACCACGCGTCGCCGTTCAGACACTGAGCTGGTTTTTGGTTTTGCTGGAGCCTGGGAAGCTGCCACCCAGCAGGTTGCTCTGCAAACGGCGTCGGAAATGCAGTTGCAGCAGGAATCGCTTTTTCTGCTGGAAGGGGGGAAACAGCACAGCTATCCTGGAAGCTGGTATTGGTCTTGGCTCGCTGCACTGGGATGACTCTGGTGCCTGAATGTGGATCCACATGAAGCGTCTTGGCTCCCTGCACTGGGATGACTCTGGTGGATGGATGTGGATCCACTTGAAGCATCTTAGCTCACTGCACCGGGATGACTCTGGTGCATGGATGTGGATCCACATGAAGAGTCTTGGCTCCCTGCACTGGGGTGACTCTGGTGCCTGAATGTGGATCCACTTGAAGCATCTTGGCTCCCTGCACTGGGATGACTCTGGTAGATGGATGTGGATCCACTTGAAGTGTCTTAGCTCGCTGCACCAGGATGACTCCAGTGCGTGGATCTGGATCCACACAAAGCGTCTTGGCTCGCTGCACCGGGTTGATTCCGGTGCATGAATGTGGATCCACACGAAGTGTCTTGGTTCGCTGCACCAGGATGGCTCCGGTGCATGGACGTGGATCCACATGAAGCGTCTTGGCGGCCGCCAGCTGCCCGTGGTGGCCGTGATGGGAAGGGTGGTTGACAGCACTTGGACAATGGGGGGTCAGGGAGGTTAAACGGCGACTAATTCGCCCATTCAGCGTCCCCCTCCATGGTGACACTGGCCGTCTCGGTGCTGACAGCAGCCTCTGTGCCCCTGGCTTGGCTGTACGGCTGCTCCCACCAGCCTGGTGGCACGGGGGTTGCGTGGGGCTTGGTTTAGGACTGGGTGCTGTGCGCTCCTGCTCATCCCTGTCCCCTGCCCTGCCTCATGGTGTGACCATGGCCAGGATGTGGCTATGGCATCTCTTAGTGGGGCTTGTGGAAGCCCTGGTGGTGCCAGGCCCCCCAGTTTTTTTGGGGTGTGACTGGGGATTGGATATAGAATCATAGAATCACCAGGTTGGAAAAGACCTCTTGGATCATCGAGTCCAACCGTTCGTATCTGCCACTAAACCGTGTCCCCAAGCATCTCGTCTACCAGTCTTTTAAATACCTCCAGGGATGGGGACTCAAACACCTCCCTGGGCAGCTTGCCCAGTGTCTGATGACCCTTCCTGTGAAAAATTTCTTTCTGATATCTGATCTGAACCTCCCCTGGTGGAGCTTGAGGCCATTCCCTCTCGTCCTGTCCCCTGTCCCTTGGGAGAAGAGCCCAGCTCCCTCCTCTCCACAACCTCCTCTCAGGGAGTTGCAGAGAGCAATGAGGTCTCCCCTCAGCCTCCTCTTCTCCACGATAAACACCCCCAGCTCTCTTCAGCTGCTCCTCTTGTTCTCCAGCCCCCTCACCAGCTTTGTTGCTCATGTGACCATGGCCAGGTTGGGGCTGTGGCATCGCTTGGCATTGCTTGGCAGGGGTTGTGGGTGCTGGTGGCAGCCCTAGTGGTGTCAGGACCCCCAGCTTTTTGGGGTGGTGGCTGGAGATTGGGAACGGGCTTGTCCTTGTGCCACAAGAACCCCCATGAATCCACCACCCACCAGTTCCAGAGCCCCCAGCTCAAGCCAAGGCACCTGCAGAGTGGCCACGTCCCAGTTTGGGGACAATGCCGGGAACCAGTGGGAACAATAGCGCTTGACGGGAAGCGCAGGGTGGTGAGGGCTCGGAGCTCCTTGGCTGGCCCCGCGGAAGCGGCCCCCCAACCCGGGTGGCCCTGGCCACGCTCAGGCGGCAGGAATCCTGCTTGGCCGGTCAGTGGACTCGGCCAGAGGCGGCCAGAGCCAGCCCTGGCCTGTCCCGCGCAGGCGAGGCTGCGCCAGCACCGTCTGGCTCCTGGGAGAGGTGCTGGGGGGGCTGCCCTGGGGATCTGGGGGGATGGGGTGCACAGCCCTACCTCCCCCAACTGCCCCTTCGCTAGGGCTTTGGGGGTCTCACAGGGGATTAGGGATTTGGGTGAGGGGGTGCACACCCCTTCCCCTCATCTGGCCCTTTGCAAGCACTTTGAGGGGGTCTCACAGGGGATTAGAGGGTTTTGGTGAGGGGGTGCACACCCCTTCCCCCAAACTGACCTTTCTCTAGGGTTGTGGGGTCTCACAGGGGATTAGAGGATTTTGAGGGGGGTGTGTGCACACCCCTTCCCCCCAAACTGCCCCTGCCCTAGTGTTTGGGGGCCTCACAGGGGATTTTGGGGAGGGGGTGCACACCTCTTCCCTCCAGATTGCCCCTTACCTAAGGTTTGGGGGTCTCACAGGAGATTAGGGATTTTGGGGAGGGGGTGCACACCCCTTCTCCCCAAACTGACCTTTCGCAAGGGTTTTGGGGGGGGTCTCACAGGGGATTTTGGGGAGAGGGTGCACACTCTTGCCTTCCCCGGCTGCCCCTTCCCAAGAGCTTTAGAGGGTCTGGCAAGGAATTAGGGATGGGGGGATTTTTAGGGGGAGGGTTGCATGCCCCCCTCATCCACTCCAACTACCCCTTCTCAAGTGTGGGTCTCACAAGGGATTAGGGATTTTGGGGAGGGGGTGCACACCCCTTCTCCCCAAACCGCCCCTTCTCTAGGGTTTGGCTGTCTCTCGGGGCGTTAGGGATGGGGCGTTTTGGGGAGGAGCTGCCCCCCACCCACCCCTTCTCAGGGTTTTAGGGGGTCTGGCTGGGGATTAGGGTTGGGGACGCCGAGAGGTGACCCGTCCCTAAGCCGAGCACTTTATCTGCGCCAGGATCCGTGCTGGTCTCCCCCTGTGCCCTTCGCTGGGGAAGGATCAGCCCCGGCAAACCGTCTTACAAAAAACCACCTCTCCCACATCACCCAAACCGCTTCATTTCAAGGCTCCTCTCCTCTATTGCTTTTACAAACTACTTTCTTTTTTTTCTGAATTAGTGCCTCCCCTCCTAGCCCACGAACTCAGGGCTTGGATTCAGGGGGGCTGCGTGCGCCAGCCGGACGGGAAACACGCCGCCTGCGTGTTTATTCTTCATTAAATAACTTGTTAGCGTGCGCGGTCGCTCCCCCTGCCCCGGCATCGCCCCATGGTTGTCACTGGGACAAAGGGACGCATCCCTGGGGGGTGCTTGGAGGAAGGAAGGAAGAAAAGAAAGGGAGAAGGACCCCCCCATCACTCTGCCTGGGCTGGAATCGATCTAAGAGGATGTTTTCCCTGCTACCTGCTGTACGCAACTCACTGGGGTGGATTCTCTCCTGCTTTTGTTGTAGGTTTTGGGTTTTTTTCCCCTAAATACAGAAATTCAGGCTTTTCAAGCCTGTTGGAGGGGTCACCAGCCCCCCAGCCCTGCTGCAGTGGGGGTTTTTTTTCCCTCCTCCCAGCTCACGGCGTGCACGTCCCAGACCGGTTTCGAAGAGAGAGAGGAGGAAAGCCGGGAGCGTCGAGACTTCCTGGCAATGGAAAAAAAACACTTGAAAATTAATCCCTGAGGCTTGAAAACCCGGAACCGAGCTGTGACAGGGTTGTTTTTCACTCAGACGTGGAATGCCTGGACTTACGCTCCCTCACTGACCCAGCCCTGCAGACCCCAATGTTCAGGTTTTGGGGGTCCCTGTGATGCCCGGCAGGGTTTGCCGATGGAAGGAGTCGTCTGGCTCTGGCAGAACCCCTGGCATTCCCAGGGCTGCGCTCCCAGAATCTCATTAAACGTCGCTTCCCCTCCCTGCTTTAATTACCCGCAGCTCCCAGCCCGTGGGCAGGGGAGTGGGGGGCTGCTTGGGAAGGGGGGGGGGTGTTATCGCGGACCCCCGGCACGCACCGCTCCCGTGCCGAGGGCTCTCTCCTGCATTCCTGGCATTGCCGAGGGGGCCACCTCTCTCTCCGCCAGCCCTTTGAAAGCCAACGGGGTTGGGATTTTCCCGTAATCTGGTTTGAAACATTAATCCGGTCATCCACACCAAACGCCGGGCCGGCATCCTGCCGGGGCGCTGGGGTGCGGGGTCAGCGCCGCCTGCCCGCCGCCTTCCTAATTCCTCCTCCACTTAATTATATATCTGCTGGCAACGGCCATCTGGCTCCGTGTCCTCAGCCGGTGGCAAGGACGGGCGGGTTGGGCAGCGTGGGACTGAGCCGGCTGGGCAGGTGACACCGGGGAAGGCGGCAATGCTGGGGGTTTGGGCTGGGAACATGGGGTGCACAGGGCTGGGTCCCAAGTGCAGAAGGATCTGAGGGGCAACTCGAATTGCACCTCGAATCCTGGGGTCAGTTGTGGGCCCCTCACCACAAGAAGGATGTTGAGGCTCTGGAGCGAGTCCAGAGAAGAGCAACGAAGCTGGGGAAGGGGCTGGAGAAGAAGAGGAGCAGCTGAGAGAGCTGGGGGTGTTTATCGTGGAGAAGAGGAGGCTGAGGGGAGACCTCATTGCTCTCTGCAACTCCCTGAGAGGAGNCTGTGATCTCCCATGGGTGAACGTGGCACGCATGGGGCTAGATTCCCAAGAAATGGCCATCTCCCATTCCCTGTGGCTAGGCTGGAGTTGGGTATTCCACAGCATCCCCTGGCACTGTGCTCTTGCCACAGAGACCCATCATAGAATCATTAAAACTGGAAAGATCTAAGGTCATCCAGTCCAGTTGTCAGCCCAACACCTCCATCACTACTAAACTATGTTGCAAAGTGCCACATCTACAAGCTTTGTGAACCCCTTCAGGGACAGAGACTCCACCACTGCCCTGGGCAGCCTCTGCCAGGGCTTCACCGCTCTTTCAGTGAAGGAATTTTCCCTGATATCCAATCTAACCCTCCCCTGGTGCAACTTGAGGCCATTTCCTCTTGTCCTATCACTTGTTCCTTGGGAGAGGAGCCCAACAACTGCTCCAACCTCCTTTCCCAGAGCTGCAGAGAGCGATGAGGTCTCCCCTCAGCCTCCTCTTCTCCAGCCTAAACAACCCCAGGTCCCTCAGCCACCTCTCGTAAGACTTCTTCTCCAGACCCTTCTCCAGCCTCGTTGCCCTCCTCTTGACACGCTCCAGCAGGGCAACAGGGCCAGGCGAGCTCCCCGTGGTAAGAGGATATTCTCGGGGCATCTGCGTTCCAGATTAAGTCATTTCCACCTCCCTGAACCTCCCTAATTACGAAATGTGAATCTATTGACTCAGCGGCGGCAGCGCGGCCTCTCCCCCCGCGCCTCTCTTGCTGCCCAGCAGCTGATGTTACCTTTGCACCCCAGCCTCGCCACCTCTACCCGCGCTTCCCCAAGGAGGAACCCCACTTTGTGCCGAGCAGAATCCGTGCCTGAGCTCAATATCAGAGCATCGGCACCAGCCGGGGCTCAGCACCTGCTGATTTCGGTCCGGCGGTGCCTGTGCCGAGCCCGGCTGCGTGCTCGGTTTCGCACGCTGCTGCTGAAACGAGAACATGTTTCTGTTCCTCAATTGTTATTTTGAGACCCAATACCAAAGCTTTCATGCGGTGCCCACGCTGCCTTGTGGTCTTTGCAGGCTGCACAAGCTCCTCTGCCACGTCCCCGCTGGCTTAAGAGCATCGCCAGCTGCCGGCAGGGTGTCCCGGCAAACCCAAGATGCTGTCAATGCAAGGAAAACGTGTTGACGTTCCCCAGGGCTTGGGGAAGAGCGGCTGGAGAGCTGCCTGGCAGAAAAGGACCTGGGGGTCAACAGTGGTTGAACATGAGCCAGCAGTGGCCCAGGTGGCCAAGAAGGTTAACAGCACTGGGGCTTGGATCAGCCCTGGTGTGGCCAGCAGGTGCAGGGAAGGGATTATCCCCGTGGACTTGTTGCTGGGGAGGCTGCACCTCGAATCCTGGGTTCAGTTTTGGGCCCCTCAGTCCAAGAAGGACATTGAGGGGCTGAAGCGCATCTGGAGAAGTAAACAGAGCTGGGGAAGGGGCCAGAGAACAAAGGTTTTGGGAGCAGCTGAGGGCCCTGGGGCTGTTTAGCCTGGAGAAGAAGAGGCTGAGGGGACACCTCATCGCTCTCTGCAGCTCCTGGAAAGGAGATTGTGGTGAGGAGGATACTTCACAGCCTCAGGTTGCACCAGGGAGGTTTAGGTTGGATATCGGGAAAAATTCCTTCACTGATCTAGTGCTGAAGCCCTGTCAGAGGCTGCCCAGGGCAGTGGTGGAGTCTCCATTCCTAGAGGGGTTCAAAGAACGTGCAGACGTGGCACTTAGGACACGGTTTTGCAGGGACGGCGGCGTTGGGCCGATGATTGGACTGGATGAGCTTAAGTGATCTTTTGCAACCTTAATGATTCTATGAAATCCCGCAAGGGGCTGCTGGAAGTTGCTCATCCCTGCCCTCTTCCGCATCCCTGCCTGTGCTCAGGGGGGCCAGGGGCAGCTTGGCAGATGCTGTTTAATCACATGCTGCAGGCAGAGCACGTCCTGGCCATGGTGGGGCACGACTTAGAATCATAGAATCACCAGGTTGGAAGAGACCCACCGGATCATCGAGTCGAACCATTCCCATCAATCACTAATCCATGTCCCTCAGCACCTCGTCCACCCGTCCCTTAAACCCCTCCAGGACTTCACCCTGCGATGCTGTCGGCCAAGCTCCTTGGGATGCTGCTGTCATGCTGCGTGATTTTTTTCAGCATCGGCAGAGCTGGATGAGGGTCTGAGGGTCTCCTGTGGCCACAGGGGAGCCCCTCTCCCTGCTCTGGGGTCGTGGTGGCGGGTGAGCAGCAGCCGAGCACGGCAGAGCTGATGAAATCTCGCCTGTAACCACCAGCAGCGACTTGCGAAACGTCCTTTGCCCGGCAGCCAGGGCTGGGTGTGCCGCCAGGGCCTTGAGGGCGCCGGCTGGGAATGGGGCTCCCTCTGTTCCCTGACCCTGGTGACCCCGGTGGCTTCATCCCTAGCCGAGAGTGGCCACGGCCAGCGGGATTTGGCGTGGGACCACTGGGTCTGACGGGAGGTGGGGTCGTGAGGAAGGTCGGCACGCCGCTCGCCCGCTGCCGCTAATCCCCGCAGCCTGGCCAGCACACGCTTTCCTCAGCTGACGGTTAATTTTCTTTCATCCTCTTAAATGCGTCCGTTCCCCTCAGGACTGAGCCCAGGAGGGACCAGGGCTGGGGGAGTCGTGGCAATAAATGAACCAGTGCATTCATCCTTCTCCGACCGCGGCAGCAGTTCCCACCCGGAGCCAGGGGGAGAGCGGCTTTAAAGAGCTGGTTTATCAAACTTGAATGAGCCGATGTTTTCATAAACGGTGATCGATGGCGAGAGCTCTGTGGGCTCATAGGCTGCTCATGACTAACTTGTGCTGCGCCAGGGTGGCTCCACATTCGGTGTTGGCTGGTTGTGCCTCAACATGGTGTGATTCTGGGCCCTGGGGCACAGGGACAGCACAGGGGCTCAGGGCAGCACTGCTGCCCCCTCTCCTAGGGACAAGCAAAACCTGCAGGCACCAGGCATGGCCTCATGCTGCCAGGACTTCTGGGTTTCCATGTTTCCCGGCAGGTCCAGGGAGGTTCTTCTCCCTCTGGACTCAACACTGGTGAAACCGCTTCTCAAATCCTGGGGTCAGTTGTGGGCCCCNCAAGCTCCACCAGGGGAGGGTCAGGCTGGACATTAGGAAAAAGTTTTTCATGGAAAGGGTGATTGGTCCCTGGCAGAGGCTGCCCAGGGAGCAGGTTGAGTCCCCTTCCCTGGAGGGGTTTAAGGGACGGGTGACCGAGGTGCTGAGGGACATGGGTTAGTGATTGATGGGAATGGTTGGACTCCAGTGTTGGGTTTTTTTTCCCCAACCTAGTGATTCTGTTATTCTTCTGAACAGGAAGGCGATGGGTTTCCAGCCCCATTTCCACCTGCTGCACCACAGCGCTTCTCCCTGGCTGTGTATTTCATTCCTCGGCTGGGCTGAACACTAACCCCCCCCCAGCACAGTGCCCACTGCTCCAGTGTTGGAACCGCGGTGGTGCTGGTTCTGCCTTGCAGGCTGGGGGAGTCACATTTTCTCCACTGCGGTGTCAGAGACTGCAGCCTCTGCCCCAGCTCTTGCAGCACAGGTAGCGCTGTCACCCCACTAGTGGGGTCAGTGCGGGGCTGAGAGCTTAACACTAGGGGGCAAGGGGCTCAGCACCCTGCAGGATGGCAGCGGTGGGTGCCAGGGAAGCCCTTTCTCTGCATGTGGCTTTCAGAGCCGCTCGAGGGAACCGGGAGGAGGAGGCTGGATTGGCGCTGGTCCAACCACACTCAGCTGCTGGGGAGCAACCCACGTGGCTCAGCCCAAAAAACCACAGCAGTGCCCACTGTGCCACCTCCCAGCCCTGCCCTGCCTGGGGATTCCGCTTGTCCTGTGCCACGGTCCCTTTGCCTTCCCCATGCACACAGGAGAAGGGCTTTGAGGAGTCTCAACCAGGGGTGGTGTCATCTCTTGCCTCTTCCCTGGGGGTTTGCCGGGTGCCGGACGAGCCTTGTGAGGTTTCCAGGGGAACTGCGGGGTTTATGGCTTTCCCTTAGGGCCCTGCCCCTCTTATCGGCCCCATTGATCCCTTTGATCGGTGCCGGCAGGCGAAGAGCTTCAACCCCACGAGTCCAGATCCTCCTGGGGGTTCTGGGAGGAGAGGGATTGCACCCCTCGCTCACAGTCGGGGTAAAGGCCACTTGCCCACGGGACCCGCTGGTGCCAGGTGCCTGCAGGATGAGGGGAGGCATCGGTGACCCGGTTACGGTGCCGATGTGCCGCCACGCGGTTGGCATCCCCTGCGGCGCGTGCCTGGTGAGTTACGTGGTCGTATTTATAGCCCCCAAATCGGAGGACGCGCTGTGCTGGCAGTTGTTCAAAGCTGTCAGTGAGGAAAGCGAGAGCCGCTCAGCACCCAGAGGCCAGGGCCACGACGTCCGTCCCCGGGGCTCGAGAACAGGCCTTATGAGGAGCGGCTGAGAGAGCTGGGGGTGTTCAGCCTGAAGAAGAGGAGGCTGAGAGGGGAGACCTCATTGCTCTCTACAACTCCCTGTTGGTTGTGGAGAAGAGAGAGCTGGGCTCTTCTCCCAAGTGACAGGGGACAGGATGAGAGGGAATGGCCTCACGCTCCACCAGGGGAGGTTCAGGCTGAACATTAGGAAAAAGTTTTTCACTGAAAGGGTGATTGGGCAGTGTCAGAGGCTGCCCAGGGAGGGGGTTGAGTCACCTTCCCTGGAGGTGTTTAAGGGACGGGTGGACGAGGTGCTGAGGGACATGGTTTAGTGATTGATGGGGATGGTTGGACTCGATGATCCGATGGGTCTTTTCCAACCTGATGATTCTATGATTCTAGGCAGCACCTGCCCCTCACACCCCTCTTTGGGGTGGGGGATTAGCCACCCGCCACCGGCTCCAGGCAGAAGCCACGCTGGGCTTCGGCTGCCGGCGTCAGGGAGAGGCAGAGCCGGCGTGGCGTGCCTGTCTGCGTGCCGGGGCGCTCAGGCCAGCAGATCTTGCTGCCATAAATCAAGCAGGAATGTGCCGGGCTGTCTGGCGTGGGGTGGGGTCCGACAAAAGCTGTCCCGGCAGAACTGGGTGCTCGAGGCGCGGCCGCGCCGGAAAACTTGCTTGGGGTTTGCTTGCCCAAGCTCAGAAAGACACATCCTGGACGATCGTCACGGTGCGGCGGCGTACCAGGTTTGTCTGTGCTGTGGGCAACGTGGTGACATGGAGGGGAAGGGATGTTCTTGCAGAGGGAGAGGCTGCCAGCCCCACAGCCACCACCAGCCCCACGGTCACCACCAGCCCCATGGCCATTGCTGGCCCCACAGCCACCACGGTCCCATAGCCACCACCAGCCTCATGGATGCTGCCAGCCCCATGGTCACCACCAGCCCCATGGCCACTGTCAGCCCCACAGTCACCACCAGCCCCACGGTCACCACCAGCCCCATGGCCACCACCAGCCCCATGGCCATTGCTAGCCCCATGGCTTCCACCAGCCCCATGGCCACCACTGACCCCATGGCCATTGCTAGCCCCACAGCCACCACCAGCCCCACCGCCACTGCCAGCCCNTTACTAGCCCCACGGCCACCACCAGTCCCATGGCCATTGCCAGCCCCACAGCCACCACCAGCCCCATGGCCACTGTCAGCCCCACAGTCACCACCAGCCCCACGGTCACCACCAGCNTGTCACCACTGTCAGCCCCATGGCCACCATCAGCCCCATGGCCATTACTAGCCCCACGGCCACCACCAGCCCCATGGCCATCGCTAGCCCCATGGCTTCCACCAGCCCCATGGCCACTACTAGCCCCACAGCCACCACCAGCCCCACGGCCCCTACCAGCCCCATGGTCATCACCAGCCCCACAGCCACCGCCAACCTCACAGCCACCACCACCTCCATGGCCACCACCAGCCCCATGGCCACCACCAGCCCCATGGACATTACTAGCCCCATGGCCACCACCAGTCCCACGGCCACCACCAGTCTCATGGCCATTGCCAGCCCCACAGCCACCACCAGCCCCACAGCCACTGCCAGCCCCATGGTCATCACCAGCCCCACAGCCACCACCAGCCCCACAGCCACCACCATCTCCATGGCCACCACCAGCCCCATGGCCATTGCTAGCTCCATGGCCACCACCAGCCCCACGGCCACTGCCAGCCCCACAGCTGCTGCCTGATGTGCAGGAAGCCTTGCTGGGACTCGCATTGCTGGGCAGATTTGGTGCTTTCCAGAGAGGAGCAGGCTCTGCTGGGCCCTGAAACAGCCAGGAGGACAGACATCCTGTGACTGGGTCCAGCCTCCTCTCCTCATCACAGCCCTCATTTGCCAGGGCTGGACCCCCAGGGACCTGCTTTGGGCACACCAAGGCAGGCAGTGGCATGCACCATGGCACAGGAGCTCGCACACTGGCACAGGGGTTCACACCGTGGCACGGGAGCTCGTGCTATGGAACAGGAGCTCATGCCATGGCATGGGAGCTCGCACCATGATGCTGGAGATCACGATGTGGTACGGGAGTGCTCAGCAGGGCATAGGAGTGCCCAGTGTGACACTGGAGTTCACATCACAGCGCTGGAGCTCACATCGTGGCACAGGAGCTCACACCGTGGCACAGGAGCTCGCATCATGGCATGCGATCTCCCCGGCTCCCAGCGCTTGCTCCCTCTGGCACTGCAGGTGCAGAGGATGGATCACACCAAAGTGTCGCTCCACTCTGTCCTAAAAATGATGAGGATCGGCATTCCCTGGAGGAGGCAGGGGCCGATTGTGGCACTTGCAGCGTGGAAGCCGCTCCAGGCTGTGGGTGAGGCGTGCGGCACCGCTGCAATTCCAGCGCTGGTGTTTCGGGGCTAAGCTGAGCAGGGCAGGCGGGGGATGGCACCGCTGGCCCAGGGCTCCTGCTGGGGCACACGCACAGGTCAGCCTTGATCCTTAGGGCTCCTCAGACCCCACGGCTAAGCGCAAGGGCCCCCCCAAGCCATTTGGCACCTTGAGCTGAACAGCACAAGCCCCAGGGCTGCTGCTTCGGGAGGGCTGGAGCTCTGAGTGTTGGGGCAAGAGATGATTCTGAGCGTTTTTCTCCTCTTTTTGCACAGCTGTACGAGCTGGACGGCGACCCCAGGAGGAAGGAGTTCCTGGATGACCTCTTCAGCTTCATGCAGAAGCGAGGTGAGCTATTCCTCACCCCTCCCGAGGCTGGGGACTCATTTCCTCGCCCCTCGTTACAGCCCTGAGGTCACCTCTCTGGCCGAGCCACTGGTTAATTTTTAACCTCTCTGCACAGCGGGGTCGAAACCGCTGGGCTGGATCCGGCCCCCGCGGCCCCCCCAGTCCCAGCCTTGCTCCCTGCTCCCATCGTTTCCGGGACTTGCAGCTCCTTCCCGCAGAATCTGGGCGTGTTGCCCTCAGTTTTGCCTCCTCCTGCTGCCCTTTGCCTGGGTTTAGTGCCGAGGGCAAAGCCCCTCGCTGCCTTCCTCCTCTCCCTGGGCTGGCAGGGGGTGGGCACAGCGGGGGGCAGAGAGGTGGAAAGGGCTACGAGCTAAACAGTCGCCTGGTCGAGGGTCTGGTTCCTGCGTGGAAAACAGCGCTGGAAATGCTGACGCATCGCTGCCTTCAGCCTTTTGTCAGGCAGGCGGTGGGGGAAGCACGTGTGCATGCTCGGGGGGGGCTGGGGACAGGGCTGCATCCTGCCAGGGTCCCCCTCGAGCCCCCTCACCCATCGCAGAGACCCCCCCAGGAGGGAGGAGACATGCAGCCCCTTCCCCGTGGCACGGGCTGGACCCCCCCCCGGTGCACGTGCGGGACCCCTGCAGCTGGGAAGCGCCGCTGCCGTTATATTTATAACTCGTGTTGCCGGGTGCTGCCTGACCTCAGCCTGAGAAACCGCGCTTGGCCCCGTTTTGGGGGCTGAGGCTGAAAACTGCGAGTTTCTGTTTCCATTGTGCGTGGGGCTGATGCTCAGGGAGATGGCAGCACAGAAGGGGGATCTCCAAGGGGAAAGAAGTTGATGGTGGAAAGGAAGAGCAGGAGCCCCTTGGCCCTCGTGCTGCATCGCAGGCATCTTGCTTTGCCCTAGGGGTGAGAAAGCAGCGGCCTCAGACCCCCCTTCTCTGTCTTCCTGCTCTCCAGGGACCCCCGTCAACCGAATCCCCATCATGGCCAAGCAGGTGCTGGACCTTTACATGCTCTACACGCTGGTGACGGAGAAGGGTGGCCTGGTGGAGGTGATCAACAAGAAGCTGTGGCGGGAGATCACCAAGGGGCTCAATCTGCCCACCTCCATCACCAGCGCTGCCTTCACCCTGCGCACCCAGTGAGCGGCGGGGGCCGGGGTGGCAGAGGGAGAAGGGGTGGCGTGATGGGAAGGGGTGGCACACAGCTCAGCTTCCACAGCCCCTCAGCATGCTGAAAGGAGGAGATGCCATCCAGGGGGACCTTGGATGGGATGGAGAGGTGGGGCCGCGCAAACCTCATGGAGCTCAGCAAAGCCAGGGGCAAGGTCCTGCAGCTGGGTCAGGGCGATCCCGAGCACAAACACAGGTTGGGTGGAGAATGGATTGAGAGCAGCCCTGGAGAGAAGGACTTGGGGTGCTGGGAGAGGAGAAGCTCAAAAGGAGCTGGGAATGGGGGCTCACAGCCCAGAAAACAACCACGTCCTGAGCTGCACCCAGAGCAGCGAGGCCAGCAGGGAGGGAGGGGATCCTGCCCCTCTGCTCCACTCTATGAGACCCACCTTGAGCCCTGTGACCAGTTCTGGAGTCCTCAGCACAGGGACAACATGGAGCTGTTGGAGCGAGTCCAGAGGAGACCACAGAGATGGTCCGNTTGCTGTGAGGGTGAGGAGGCCCTGGCCCAGGTTGCCCAGAGCAGTGGTGGCTGCACCGTCCCTGGGAGTGTTCAAGGCCAGGTTGGATGGGGCTTGGAGCCCCTGATGCAGTTGGAGGTGTCCCTGCCCATGGTAGGGGGTGGAATTAGATGGGATTTGAGTTCCCTTCCAACCCAAACCATTCTGTGATTCATTGATTCTCCTGCCATCCTCATCCTCTCCCACCGGCAGGTACATGAAGTACTTGTACCCCTACGAATGTGAGAAGCGAGGGCTCAGCAACCCCAACGAGCTGCAGGCGGCCATCGACAGCAACCGGCGGGAGGGCCGCCGGCAGGGCTTCGGCAGCTCCCTCTTCACCTACTCACCTGGCGGCACCCACGGCCTCCTCTCCTCCCCGAAGCTGCCGGTGCCGGCACTGGGGTTGGCATCTGCCACCAACGGTGGTTCCATTGCTCCCGTCCAGAAGATCAAGAAAGGTAACAGCTGCCGCAGGGTCCAGGCTGCCTCCTGGTGCCGGGGATGCAGCCATGAAAGGGGAATAACTGGGTGCTGAGGCTGGGGGGTGTCACATTCCTGTCCCCTCCCTGGGTTGTAGGCACCAATGTTGTTTTGGGGACCCTCACTCTGATCACCTAGCTCTGGCCCTTGGAGACTGGGCAGCTCTGGGCATGAGTTGAGGCACAGGCTGGCCCTGAGCTGGGGTTGGGGTCACACTAGGGTGGTGGCATCCACCTCTCCCTGTCCCCTGCGCCCCTGACTGCCCTCTGTGCCCCTGCAGAGGAAGACTCCCCCATCCCCATCTCCGTGCCCAGCCGGCTCCCTGTTTCGTTAGCCGGCCACCCCGTGGTGGCAGCCCAGGCGGCCGCGGTGCAGGTGGCGGCGGCCGCCCAAGCCGCAGCGCTGGAGCAGTTGCGGGAGAAGCTGGAATCGGGAGAACCCCCGGAGAAGAAGATGGCCCTGGTGACAGACGAGCAGCAGCGGCTGATGCAGCGAGCGCTGCAGCAGAACCTCTTGGCCATGACGGCTCAGCTGCCCATGAGCATCCGCATCAACAGCCAGGGCACCCGCTCACCAGGTCAGTGCCGAACCCCGGCTCCGGCAGCGCTGCCGCGGCTCCTGCTCTTGGTGGGCTCTGTAACACAGCTTTTAGACTGAATATTAGGAAAAAAATTTTCACAGAAAGGGTCATAGGGCACTGGAAATAGGCTGCCCAGGGAGGGGGTTGAGTCACCTTCCCTGGAAGGGTTTAAGGGACAAGTGGACAAGGTGCTGAGGGACATGGTTTAGTGATTGATGGGAATGGTTGGACTCGATGATCTGATGGGTCTTTTCCAACCTGGTGATTCTATGATTCCCCGGCAGAGAACCGCCAGGACTCAGCCGCCAGCCTGAGCAGCAACGGCACCAACAGCATCAGCATGTCGGTGGAGATCAATGGTATCGTCTACACAGGTGAGGGGCTACCATGGTGACGGCACCTGCCAGGGTCTGGCAACGGCCCCGATTTCGATTTCCTCTGCAGCGTTGGTGCAGCCGTGCCACCCCCTGGCTCAGCCCCTCACTCTCTCCCCAGGTGTCCTGTTCGCCCAGACGCCCGGTCCTTCCTCCTCCTCTTCCTCCTCCTCCTCTGCCTACAGCAAAGGCAACGGTGGCAGCGGTGGCAGCCGGAGCAGCAGTAGCGGTGGCGGCGCAGTGGGGAGCGTTGGCAGCGGCAGCAACGTCCCCCCTCCAGCTCCGGCCAGCCTGGCTGTGCCCCCCAGCTCTACCTCCAACAACGCTTCGCCTTAAAGCCCTGGCCCCTGGCCCCCTTGCCAGCGTTGGCAGCGGTCGGGCCACACGGGGCTGGGGTCTCACCAGGATCTGGCCAGGGTTTCACTGGAATCTGGCCATTGTCTCACCAGGATCTGGCTGGGGTTTCAGCGGGTTCTTACTGGGATCCAGCCAGGGTCTCAATGGGATCTAGCCAGGTTCTCCGTGGAATATGGCTGGGGTCTCACCAGGATCTGTCCAGGGTCTCACTGGAATCTGGCTGGAGTCTCACCAGGATCTGGCTGGAGTCTCACCAGGATCTAGCTGGAGTCTCACCAGAATCTCACCAGGATCTGGCCAGGGTTTCAACGGGTTCTTACTGGGATCTGGCCAGGATCTCACTGGAACCTGGCTGGGGTCTCACCAGGATCTGGCCAGGGTCTCACCAAGATCTGGCCGGGGTTTCAACGGGTTCTTACCAGGATCTGGCCGGGGTCTCACTGGAATCTGGCCAGGGTCTCACCAGGATCTGGCCAGGGCTTCAATGGGTTCTTGCAAGGGTCTTACCAGGATCTGGCTGGGATCTTGCTGGGATCTCACTGGGCTCTGGCCAGGTTCTGCCCTCGTTCTCGTGTTGTTGGGTTTTCCTTTCCAAGGAGAAAAGCTTTAGCCCGGGGGTTTGGCTGGAGCCACCGGCCGTCCCGCTGCGCCGCGCGGTCAGGGACCGTTTTTACCTCACTCACATCACACTTTGCACTGTACGTTGTTGTTGTTTATTATTATTATTATTATTGTTATGATTTTTTAAACTCGGGTTACCTCCAGACAGACGCACGGACACCGGCCGGTGCGAGCTTTAGCCAAACCCCCCCGGCGCTCTCTAAAGCAACCAAAAATACATCCCCGAAATAACTGGGAACAGGGAAAATCTTTGATTCCTTTCGATCCATTATTCCCTTTTTTCCTTTCGATTTCCGAGAGCTACACTCGCTCGATGGGATTCCCAGAGGTTGTCGTTGGGTTGGCTTGTTGTAAATAGCTTCTGTTTTCTTCTCGAAGGAAAAGAATCGAAAACTTTTAACGGGCAAAATGAGAATTCGAGCGGGGCTCATGGCGGAAACGGGAGCTCCGCTGCACCCCAAAAACTTGATTTTTATCCTCTCCTCCCCCAAAAATGATTATTAGCACCATTATATTAACAATATCAATGTAAAAATGAACAATATCAATGTTAATATGAATAATATCAACACTATTAATAACATTAATGATGATATTAATGTTATTAATAGTATTCATACCAATTACAGTGATGATATTGATATTTGTTATATTGGTATTATTAATTTTTATCATCTCCCTTCCCCAAATGAGTATTATCACTGTAATATTAATAATATCAATGGTAATATCAATAACATTGGTGTTAATACTATCCATGCTACTATTAATATTACTATTATCACTGTAACGTTAAGAATGTCAATATTAATATTAATAATATTGATGTTAATATTAATACTATCCATGTTAATATTAATATTAATATCATCACTGTAATATTAAGAACATCAATGTTAATATCAATATGAATATTAAATATATTGGATATTAAAATTAATGTTAATATTAACATTATTAATAGTATTCATGCTGATTATAGTGATGATACTCATGTTGATATTGGTTATATTGGTATTATTAATATCAATTTCTATCCCTCCCCCTCCTCAAATTAGTATTATCACTGTAATAGGAAGAATATCAATGTTAATATTAGTATCAACATTAATGTTAATGATATCAATGTTAATATTAACATTATTAATAGTATTAACGCTGATGATGGTGATGATATTAATGTTTCTATGAGTTACGTTGGTATTATTAATATTAATATCGATTATATCGGTATTATTAATATCAATATTAATGCTACTGCTGCACAAAGCCATTTGGGGCACGTTTTTCCTATCAAAAACAACCAGTTTGGTGAAAGCAGGATGAGGGCAGAGGATGGAGAAGGGGATTCTAGAGGGGACCGGGATGCAGGAGCTCACGCCCGTGGGCGTAAATCTTTATTTTTATCCTCTCCCCCCCCGAAGAAAATGAGTGTTATCACTGAAATATTAATATCAATGTTTAAATTAATGATATTAATAATATTAACGTTACTATTGACGTTATTCATGGTATTAATGCTGATGACAGTGATGATATTAACGTTGGTATGAATGCCGTGGGTATTATTAATATTAATACAGATTATATTGGTGTTATTAATATTAATATTAATATCAACGCTACTCCTGCACAAAAGCCATTTGAGGCCTGTTTTGCCTCCCCAGAACGAAGCCGTTTGGCGAGAGCGGGATGAGGGGACAGGGCGGGGGATCCTGAGGGGCCCTGAGGGGTCTCCTCGAGCCGCCATTTTCCTTGGGCGCCCACGTTCCCTCCCCAAACCCCCTTGGCCCTCGCCCGCGTGAGACACAATCGCCCCCCGACCCCTCACCCCTCGCCCTCCTCGGGGTCCGTTCCTCAGGTTTCCGCCTCGAGCTCAGGGGTTTCACCCCCTTTCCCAGGTGCCTGGAGCCCCCCCTTCCCCCCCTTTTATTTTATCCGGGAGAAGCCACCATCTCAGGGGACTGGGGATTTTTCCAGCCATTTTTGTTGTTGCTTTCCAGCCTCTTTTTTTTGGTTTTCCAGATTTTTTTTGTTGTTTTTCCCAGGGATTTCTGTTTATTTCCAGCTNATTTTTCCCCTTTGTTTATTTTTCCACTCTTTTTTAATTTTTTCCCCTTTTTTCATTTTTTCCACTTTTTTCATTTTCCCCCTTATTTTTTCCCTTTTTTCATTTTCCCCCCTTTTTATTTTTTCACTTTTTTTATTTTTTCCCCCTTGTTTCATTTTCCTCCCTTTTTTCATTTTCCCCTTTTATTTTTTTCCCTTTTTTTCTTTTTTTTCCCACTTTTTTTTGTCATTTTCCCCACCTTTTCGGCTTTTCCCACATTTTATTTTATGCTTTTCCAATTTTTTGGCTTTTTCTCTACTTTTGGTTTTGTTTTTTCCACCTTTTCTCTGTGTGTTTTGTGGGGGGTTGTGGGGTTTTTTCCACCTCTTTAGGTTTTTTCCCAACTTTTTTAACCCAACATTTTTCTTACTTTCCAGCCTCATTTTCTTTT
>WAAB01019767.1:9366-25292 GCA_013389865.1 Piaya cayana
CAGACACAGCATCCTTTTTACTTCACAAACATCCTCTCCAAACAAGTTAGACAAGGGAGATGCTGAAGCGTAAGGCGATCTTTCAGGGCAATTCAAAGATGTGTTTTCTTACATGATTTACTAAGTGTTCTCAGAAATATTGTTTCATTTCATAACATCTCCAGTTTAGTTGGGTTTTTTTTTTTTTTTGGCAATCTTCTTTCCTAGTACAGCGGAGCAGATTTCTGAATGAGGCTGATGAGGTTTGTAATATATCCCAAGTTAATTTAGACGGCAGGTTAGTCCCCTCAACAAAAGTGTGGCCCATATACAAGTCAAATCTGCTTTTTTCCTTGGGCAATGATTTATTTCCCTCTTAAATTGGCTGGACCAGTTAGTTTTTTATTTTTATTAAGTCACACTATTCTTAAATGAAACTATTGATTTAAAGTCAGCTTAGTGAGGATTTAATTTGTTTTCAGGGGATTAGAGCAGGTAACATGGGATAATTTTACAATAAAGTGGAATAGAAGCATTCCTTCACATTACCCTCACCTTTTTTTTCTTGCCAGGCTGCACAGACATTACAAATTTTCGAGTGAATTGTGGAAATACATTCATAAATCAGGCCTAATTCCACTGCCTGGTTAAGGGCTATTCTAAAGAATATTTTCCTTTGACCTTGTCCATGTTTGTCCTCCCCTGGGCAGATGCATCTGGCAATTCCACACAAACACAGATTCACACAAAATATTTTTGTGTCCTCAGTAGGAACTGTAAACAGGGGCATTTGTTGAGAAATACAAGACCAGACAAGTCTTTTAATACAGAGGCTACAGAGTGCTTTTCAGAGTTTTAAAATAGCATTATATTGCTCACAAACAGAGGGACAGTTATTTTTGGTATGTCTCTGTGGCATATATAGCGGATATGTTGGATATATATATTTTTTTTAACTATAGTACAGTGTTTTTAATCTCTGCTCCACGTAACTTCATGAAGCTTCTTCCCTCTGTCATTCTGTCTTTCAGCCACATCTAACGCACTTGCAAAATTTTCTGGGATTTCTCTTGGTGATATGCAGCCTGCTCTTGTTGCTGTTGCACTCAGTGACTTGAGTGGGGGGAGGCTCTATAGCCCTAGGTAATGTTGCCCCAAAAATCAGGCATCTCCCTTTGCTCTTTTTGGTTGCCTTGCTTGTTTTCCTTTGTAGTCCTCTGCTTTTGACACCACAGCCTTGCTAGGAAATTCATAGGATCATAGAATCACCAGGTTGGAAGAGACCCACTGGATCATCGAGTCCAACCTTATCCTTCATAGCATTTTCCCCATTGATCACACACAGACTGTGTTCCTTCCAACTCTGTTTTTAACTTACGTGCAGCACATATATGCTTCACCTAGTTGTGGGAATACACAGTGAGACCAGCCACTGCTGCACTGAGCATTGTGTCCCTACCTGGACTCTTTCACTCTGCTTTGCCTCAGCTTTGTAGCCCCTAGGAAGCCAAAACCAGCATCAGGGTGACTCTACTTACTGCACATCTTCCTCTTCCATGCTCCTCTGTTGTCCCTGTCTCTCCATCTCCATCTTTTGAGGTGTGAGGGATATTCTTCCCTGGTACTATTGAATCATAGAATCATCAGGTTGGAAGAGACCCACTGGATCATCGAGTCCAACCATTCCTATCAAACACTAAACCATGTCCCTCAGCGCCTTATCCACCTGTCCCTTAAACCCCTCCAGGGAAGGTGACTCAACCACCTCCCTGGGCAGCCTCTGACAGTGCCCAATGATCCTTTCCATGAAAATTGTTTTCCTAATGTCCAGCCTGACTCTGCCCTAGCAGAGCTTGAGGCCATTTCCTCTTGTCCCGTCCCCTGACACCTGGGAGAAGAGCCCAGCTCCCTCCTCTCCACAACCTCCCTTCAGGTATTTGTAGAGAGCAATGAGGTCTCCCCTCAGCCTCCTCTTCTCCAGGCTAAACAACCCCAGTAGTAGGAAAAAAAGCTCAAATTTTGTCCTTACTGGGCAGAAACTACCCCATTGTTACTTGGCTCCTGGGAATAGACATTTATTTTCCTTTTCTTGGAGTCCTAGTAGACATGGAGGTGGACGTAGACAGGTTTGCATCACAAATTTTTACAAACAAAAGAGAAGAGGATGGACGAGCACTCGATGATCCAGTGGGTCTCTTCCAACCTGTTTTTTCTATGATTCTATGATTCTATGACAACTGGGAGGAGCTAGCAGAGATATCGGGTTATGAGAGGGCACAAAGCATCCCTCCTCTGAGGCAAGACAGGCCCAGGACGAGAAACACCTGCCCTGCTGATGGCTCTGTGCTGTTTCCAAGTCTCTCAGGACTGATTTTAGAGTGGGAAATCTCCCCACCTTTCCTCTCCTTTTATTTATTAGGGCACATTCTCCCGCAGGCTGGAGGCTTTGCTTGCTCTGCTGCTCCTACAGTCTTGGGGACTGCCTGGATTTGGAGGGTATTTTTCAGTCTCTGTTACTTAACACAGTTGGCTCCTGATTACTCTCCCTTTTAGGTGTTGCTGATGAAATTTCAGCAGGCGCACATGAACTCAACTCTACATATATTTTAAGCCAGATGCAGTGCACTGGCTCTGGGCTTTTTTTTTAACCCCCTTGCTATATAAATGTGAGATCATAAGTAGCAGAAAAATAAGAAAGAGCTGTTTCTTGGAAGACAGAGGAAAAAAGCAGCACATATTCTCCATTGCGCTGCTTATAAGGGCTGTGTTTTATNTACAATTTTATGAGATCCACATCTGGAATCCAGAGCATCTCAGAAATCAATCTATCAGGCCCTAGTCAATTGTAATAGAGCACCTGGGGTGAAATTCTGGCTCCATTAAAGTCAGCTGGAATCGTGCCATTGCAATGCAAAAAGTGATGGCTGATGTAGGCTACTCCACATTAACTCTTGAGCAGAGCGAGATGGCCTATAAGTCACCAATATTTCCAGATTTGGCTTTACATTCAGTGAAAAAAACTACCCTCGATCCCACATCTTTATACACACTAAAAAAAAAAAAAGCAAGAGTTATAATGAGGTCATGGCAATTGTACATTTGGCTGTTACTGGAATAAATGGTCTAAGTACTCATAAACTTTTCCTCTTTGGTAAAGGCTTTTAGGATTAAGCAGAAATATTGTTCGTGGTACCTCAGGGTGAACATATATATTTGTGTGTGTGTGTATGCATAAGCCGTCCAAAATCCTGCTTATAAATATCTATTCTGCTGTGCTCTTTCAAAACCTTCCACTGGAAATGCATCTCCCACTGTAAAATAGTATATCCTCATTACCTACCCATCAGTCAAATCAACTAATTTCTGAAATTCAATTAAAAGGGCCTCACTGCCAGACAGAGAAAAGGATATCTTATTGTTCCTTTGTAATTTGGAAGAATGAAAATTAAAACAGTGGCTCTGATGGAAAGAAATGGCCACTAAATCATAATGATATTTTGCAGTTTATCTGCTCATTGCCATTTTATTTCAGCTATTTCAGAATGGAAGGGCAATGAAGTGACTTGCACACTCTGTACTAGTTTTATTTATTTTTTTTTAGCTCTTCCAAGCACTTGCCTAAATCTTTTTTATGATTGTTTATCTAAGTTTCACCCAAATGTTTCATCAATTGCTATCCCTGTTCTTTTATTCCATATATTAACTGCTTCCTGTGTATAAAGGACAATCTGCTTAAATTCATTTGACTCTTGACCTATGCTTACCCTTAGCAGAGATGATCTGTAATTTTGGGATTTTTTTTTTTAAATGCTGAGCATCAATCGAATTGTTTTGGTGTCAGATAAAATGAACAGAAAGGCCACACGTGTGTCATATAACTTTTGAACTGAGCTAAATATACAATAGATTTCATGAAACGGATTAGAGGTGGGGGGCAACCAGAGGTTGAAATCGAAGTTCCCATGCTCTGATTACTGATGAAAATTGAAGAGAATAAGCATGTTCAGAGGCATTTATTATCAGCCGCAGTGACTTGTAGTAAATAATAAAAACACTGCTGGTCTGAGGAAAACACAGTGTCCAAACTGTGACATATCTTTTGGATTTAGCAGAAGGAAAAAAAAAAAAAAAGATCCATTTTGGTTATGTGTTGCTTCAGTATAAAGATTACAAGGGGCCAAACTCATTCTGCCTGGTTTCAAACCCCCGTAAATGCTAAAAGTTTTAGTTCAGCTGAACTGTTATGCATTCCATCTGGAAACATCTGTAGAATAATAAGAAGAAAAGAACCACTGGAAACCCAGGCAAAAAATGAATTTACCAGCTGGCGGAGTGAAAAGACACATATCAAGCAGATTTTGTGCAAGGAGAAGAGATGAGAGAAGTGCATATCCACAAAAAAAACAACCCCAAACCACCTCACCATACACAACGTATATAGAAGGACTTTAGCCTGTTCAGTAGAAGGTGTTAGAAGAATACTATACATAATTAAGCTTTCATTTGAATAAAATGCAAATATTTGCAAACATACACATACACATAGCATCTCTCTGCAACAAAAGTGTGGTTTTAAATTTAACCTGGAAGAAAGATTTATGCAGCCATCTCTCTTTGCTAAAAAGTGTTGCAGTTCTAGACAACAACTACTGTAAAATTTGGTTACCTCTAGTCACCACACCTGCTGANTACCATACACAACTTATATAGGACTTCAGCCTGTTCAGTAGAAGGTGTTAGAAGAATACTATACATAATTAAGCTTTCATTTGAATAAAATGCAAATATTTGCAAACATACACATACACATAGCATCTCTCTGCAACAAAAGTGTGGTTTTAAATTTAACCTGGAAGAAAGATTTATGCAGCCATCTCTCTTTGCTAAAAAGTGTTGCAGTTCTAGACAACAACTACTGTAAAATTTGGTTACCTCTAGTCACCACACCTGCTGAAACCAAAATTTTTAGATGTCAAGAAGAGCAAGTGAGACCTATTTGCTGGACTTCTCATACCAGAGCAGTTTCTGTTGATCTCAATGGAAGATGTTTCGCCTTCCTTGGAGGTGTTTGAGGCGCGAGTGGACGAGGTGCTGAGGGACATGGTTTGGTGTTTGGTGGGAATGGTTGAACTCGATGGTTGGGGGGGGTCTCTTCCAACCTGGTTATTCTATGATTCTATGAGTCTAAATAAGGGTTATCAACCAGCCCCTAATAAAGACAGACGTGTAACTTGCATTGCTCTCAGTGCTCAGCACAATAGCTGAAGTCTACGTTTCCGTTCCCTTCGAAGGTCCCCACAGCAGGTGAGGCTTTTTTCCATTCCTTTGCTCTGAAGACTAAACACAACAAAAGGTGTTTTCTATGAAGTGAGGTTAGCAGCCCAGTTTTGCCTTCTCTCTAGTTGATGTACCAATGTGTAACTGTAGGGTTTAATTTTACTTTACATTAATCAAAGAACAATAAAGGCCATAAAACTGCCACTAAAAAGCATTTCAAGTTAAGATCCAAAGCTAAACACCATGGGATTTTGCCTATTGTCCTGTTTAGTCCCCCCGTAAAAAAAGAGCTAGATAGCACGAGAAAGAAAGAAAAATTGAGCCTGTGGTTTTTGCATAGACACGGAGAAAACACATAATAAATTAGGGGGTGGGAGGTGTGAAATAAAGGCCAGAGGTAAATGACGTTTAATTGTGTGAGCTGCTCTTCCTCTTGTGGTTCCTGCCAGCTGCCGCCGCTGTTGCTACCTTCCTGTTTTAAGATGAAAGCAATGATGGTAGACACGTGCAGACACACAAAAGAACCTATTTGGACTGGTGTGTCAGCTCATCTTTATCAAATGTTGCACAGGTATATTTTGTTGCCATGCTTCATTACCCCGGAATGGCGTGCCTGAAATGTTTGTCTCTTCTATAAACCCAATAGCTTTCCCGGTGAGTCACATTTGACAGAGCAGTAGACAGGTATTTGCTTACTGGCATCCATTCGTGAAGCCTGGGCACTTGTATCTGTTTTATCCCTATATACACATATAGGGGAATATGCACACACATAAATAAATACATATACTTATATAAACACAAAGAACAGGAGAAGAAGATGCATCATTATATTATTCATGTAGAGAGACTCTAAACATATATGGATGTACCATAAAAGGGATACTCAGTACGAAAATGCATCCATACTTCACCAAAATTAATATATACAGTTGCACAAAATTAATAAGAGGAAGGAGGATCTTAATACAGAATATTCAATCCAATCAAGAAAAAAAAACTTAAGTCAGGAATATAATATTGGGAAATATAGTTGGTTATTGTCCTACGAATATTTTATTTATAGGGTTTTCCGCTGGGGAAAACCACCACAAAATAAGAGACACATCACTTTAGTCTGGTGCTAGTGGTAAGAGAAGCCCTGTTTAAGAGAAAGGAGGGTATGACAGTAAGAGGAAGAATGAAATCAAGCATATTTTTTTTTTTCCTAGGGAACTAAAGGCCTTATTTAGAGGGAAAAGCTATGAGAGGAGAAAACAGCCCCAGCATGTGNGCAAGTAAGTGAGAAGAAGAAAAATTGATGTGGACTCCCAGATTTGAACTGGATTTTATTTTCTTTTTTTTTTTCTTTTTTTTTGCGTATTGAAAACATTTGTGGTGCTAACTTTTTCTCCATTTTAGTAGGCGCTGGTGATGCCCAACTGCCATTGGCTTAGATAGCCTGTGCGATAGGCTNCAAGCATATTTTTTTTTTTCCTAGGGAACTAAAGGCCTTATTTAGAGGGAAAAGCTATGAGAGGAGAAACCAGCCCCAGCATGTGTTTTGGGGCCCTTCCGCACAAAAAACACAGCCATGAAGGATTTGCAAGCACATCTGCAGAGGGAGAGGATAATTCAATAACAGTGTGACCACCTGAGTTAATTTTAAAATAATTCACGTGCTAGTACTTGCTGTATTACTTAAGTACATCAAATTGTTCACCTGTAACACGCTGATAACGTTTTCCACCTTCACAGGAGGATGAAGCCGATGGCTTGATTTCCTCTCTGGTCAAGCCGCTGTTTTAGCTGTCCTGCAGACGCGCACACACCAAGAAGCGTGCATGCTTATAGCAGAGGAGGGATTACTGATTACACCGTCACATATTCTTTTAGATGGAAAAAAATGCTGCAAACCTAGGAACTGTGAGGTCAGCGCTGCTTGCCCCACTGTCCAAGGCAGAGGGCTAACGGTACAGAGGTGGTTTGAGCTGAGGCGTAACTACACAGGACTCACGGTGTGGTTACATCCCAGCGTGGTAACAGCACTGAAATTACTTGATGGATACTATTTTCATTATTACTTTAATGCACCATTGTGCACACACTGTTCTTGTACTGTAAAAAAAGTAATGCAAGCAAAACTCGGGCCTTATATATGCAATTACTTCTACTGCAGCTCAAAAAGAAGGCGATTAGCGGAGTGCATCCCCCAGAAAACCATCCATGGAGGTCAAAGTTCAGAAGCAACATTTCCTTTCTCCTCTCTCCTCTCAGAAAACTAGATGTTAGCAGCATCAAATCATCTGCAGAGCACTCTGAAAAAAGAGCAACATTATGGGTAAGTAACAGGCAGTGTAATTGCCTAAACAAACAAGAGTGCGAGCCTAGTATATCTAAAATGTTGTTGTATTTGGCTTATTTGTTTCTGTGTTTTGTTGTATATTTTTGGCAAGTTTTGGTGGGGTTTTTTTTCATTGTTTTGTTTGTGTTTAATGCGAAGAAACAGTGTAATGCAGAGAATGCTGCCTTGATTTGTTGCCAAAATTAGAATATGAATTTGCACATTTTAGTAAAATTATAATGAGTGCCTGCTAGCAAGTAAGTGAGAAGAAGAAAAATTGATGTGGACTCCCAGATTTGAACTGGATTTTATTTTCTTTTTTTTTTTCTTTTTTTTTGCGTATTGAAAACATTTGTGGTGCTAACTTTTTCTCCATTTTAGTAGGCGCTGGTGATGCCCAACTGCCATTGGCTTAGATAGCCTGTGCGATAGGCTGTGAGATTCTCTTCTTATCGTAGGAATGGAAAGGAGTCCAGAAAGATCAGTGTTTATGTAACTGCTACATTTCTAGGCTGTTTGAGTAGAAAAACATCATTTGGATGGGGCTGGCTCAACATTTTTGAGGTGCTTGGAGTCAGTGACTCCTCCCTTCCCTCCAGCTACCATATTGCAGTAACACTGAAAGAGTCATTGGGCACTGGCAGAAGCTGCCCAGGGAGGTGGTTGAGTCACCTTCCCTGAAGGGGTTTAAGGTGGACAAGGCCCTGAAGGGACATGGTTTAGTGTTTTATAGGAATGGTTGAACTCGATGATCCAGTGGGTCTCTTCCAACCTGGTTGTTCTGTGATTCTATGATTCTAATACTAATGACTGTTAAGCAGCTGCTGCTTTTTTGTCTTTAGTCTGTTCACCCAGGCCTGGTTTCTGTGAGGAAGGTGGCTCATCCACAGCTGGATTTGGTACAAGAAACCTGTAACAGCTGGGGACAGATCTCTTATTTTATGACCATATCCAGCAAAAGATGTGGTAGCTCTCACATAATGTAGACAGAAAAGATGTTGCTTGGTGTGCCTGGAAGTTTGTTCCATCTTTTCTTTCTCTTGTCCATTTTCATTGTAGGCCTGGCTAGCCTGCTCCTAGCACCAAGGCTTCTGATCCTGGTTGGTATGAGTCATTGTCATACTTTATATAATTAGTAAAACCTAATGCTGCTGATAAATTTAACCCCCCCCACAACTGCTGTAGAGTTTGGTGTCACTTTAGGAACTGCTTCACAACTGTTCTAGGTTTGAGAGAGATGCTGCAGCTTCCACTGAGGATAATCATAGAATCATAGAATCGCCAGGTTGGAAGAGACCCATCGGATCATCGAGTCCAACCATTCCTATCAAACACTAAACCATGTCCCTCACGACCTCATCTACTCGTGCCTTAAACACCTCCAGGGAAGGTGAATCAACCACCTCCCTGGGCAGCATATTCCAATGCCCAATGACCCTTTCCGTGAAAAACTTCCTCCTAATCTCTAGCCTAAATCTCCCCTGGCGGAGTTTGAGGCCATAATCTGCAGCCCTTTAGGATTCCTACTGTGTGTAAACATGTCCTCAAATATCCTGCACGGAATCAGAAGCAGGGGGATTATGAGAACTGGGGACAATGGGCTAAGGGGCCAGGGGGATCTGCTGAGAAGCAGCAGCAGGTTATGTGGAGCTATAGGATGGGTAGGACTTTTAAATTAATTGTTCCCACTGTGCTTATAACCAGCATCACAGAGGTTTTCTTTAATAAAAGTGCTCAGACTACATAGGTCCCCAATCTTTTGTTGGAGGAGATTTTAAAGGGTGAACAGTAATTGAAGCCCTGAAATTAAAGTCAGGGGAACAAGAGATCTGTAGGTGCCTTGCACCTTGTTGGGCCAGTGTCTAATACTGAATACAAACATAGAGTGGGTTTTGGTTTATATCACCTGTATGTTTCCCTTCCTTTAATGATATCAGTTGTGGTCAGATTTTCTGGGAGGCTGATGGAAATTGCTAGAAGCCTGTTCCTCTAAGCATAGTTAATGGTAGAACTGGGCCTGTGTTTGGTCAGTTATCAGCCCCGTATCTGACGTCCAAAGATGTGCACATCCAGTAACAAAAATGTGTGTTGATAGGCAGTATCTTACGAAAGAATTATTAGCTTAAAATATTATTTTGGCTTAATGTGTGCATGCGGATTGAAAACTGGCAGAGCGAAGCAGTGTGATTCTAAAAGGTCCATGACAACATAAAGTTGGCGTGAGGGAACCCATAGGGACAATTGTGATGACATCAGATTGGCAGAAATAACAGTTGACCTGTTGGTTGGAAGGAAGAGGTCAATGTGGTATATTTAATTCTTTTAATCTGAAGTCTTGAAAGTCATAGAAAATCAGTTAGAATTTTTTTTTTTTTTGTCTCTCTCATTTTGGTTGAGTATTTTTCCTTGTTTAGGTTTTTTTTTCCTTCTTTCTTTTTTTTTTTTTCGCAATGCAACGCAGGTTAGGTAAGCGCCAAGAAAATGAAGTGCCGGGGAACAGGCAGAAAATAGTGTCTGTTATTTCATGTAGGCAGAGAGAGAAGCAACACCTTGGAGGTGAATGATAGATATTATTATAAAAGACTTGTAGCTCAGGGCAGGTGAGTGGTGTCTTAATGAGGAGCCACCTTCTGCTTTCTGACAGATGACTGTCATTGTTCAAATGTTGCCATCAGATTGATTAATCACTGGGTCATCCTGCCCTGCAGTTGGAGAAGATAGTCTTCATTCTTCCGCTGATTTCTCTAATCTGCTGACCTGGAAATGACCCAGGAGAGGTGGAGCTGAGATTAGCATTTCATTTCTTGTAGAACAACAAGAAAAAAATTCACAAGGGAAGGGGGAGAATAGTAACCAAAACCTCGAATAATGCGCCTGTCCCCGGAGCAACCCGCAAACCTGTTCAGCACGTACAAGAGCAAAAGTCCCCGCTTTATGAATCGGCAGTTTTAGTATCCAAGACGCTTGTATTTTTAATAAAGATTTAAATCGGTCATGTTCGTTACTGCAGTGTCAGCGTAACCTATATGGAAAGATGTATAAGGTCTCTTCAGCACACAAAGGAATGTAAGGACCTGTGTATTGAGGGGCAGGTGAATGAGCTGATATAACATAAAAATGCTTGCTTTGCCTTAATGTCTCTTAATGTTCACTAAATTCACTATTAAAAGACCAAATAGTAAACAGCACGCTTTGACAAGTGAAATACAGGCGTATTATCCCAGATGACTGTTATTATGTGGAAAGAATGGCAATTCTCCTTCAAGATTTGTGTAATTTTCTCTCTTTTCTCGATTTAAACTCTCCTGAAAGCAGTGGCATGGTGAGTTTACCTTTCTCCTTGTCATATGTTGGCAAGGTGTGATGGCTCTCATCTCCTCCGGGAACATGGAGCACAATATAATACTCGACTTGTGAGCCAGAGGGATCCTTGCGACTAATTAGAATTCAATTTTCAGACTTTTTGGAACATTGCTTTGGCCAAAAGTTACATGAAAATATCCTTCAAATAGCTTGTGAAATTGGCTCATTTCTGGCACTCTGTTAAAATTACTGATCCTTCTATTACATGGACCAGCTCTGCAATTTAAGACTTTTCCATTTAAATGCAACATTTACAACATTTTACGAGAATATCCTTTATTCCTTCTATCTTCCTCCTGGAGGACAAGGTCTCCGCCCTCCTCCTTTCTCATTACTTACAAAAGCGACCAGACTTTTCTACCCTAGGACTCCACAACAGAGCAGAACAGTCTTATGGGATTTAGCTCATCAGGTGTATAAACCTAGAAGGGCTCCCATTTGATTGTGTATACTCTGTTCATCTGTACATAAGTTTTAGAGTACCTTTAGCTCAGTTAAAGTACTAGGCCACTTCTGAATTAGTTATTTTTTTTTTCTAAAAAGGGAGAACCTTCCCTTTTTAAGCGAGGCTTATGTTTTCAGGTATAAGCAGTGAGAAGCCAAAGCCTATAATTATCGGCTTCAAGATCAGCTTCAAATCTCCATACCACAGTTTTGAAACATAATTTGTGTTTTAAACACACTCACCCTTACAGCACATGAGATTGCTTTATGCTTACGAAATACATAACTAGATGTTGGAACAAACCAAAACCCAGTACGAAAAGAAACAAGAGGGTTGTCAAAAGAAGAACGTAGCCAGGTGCTTGTTTTTTAATACTTAATACCTGTAGCACGATAGTTCAAGCCATGACTACTGTGAAGTCATGTATGCAAAATGTTACTTAAAATGAGAAAGAAAACTTTGATACAGGTCAGCCTTTAATAGTTAAGGCTTTTCGATTGTAGAAGATACAAAATAGAAATATTAAATCAGTTCCCCTTTACCTAAATCTTCACGTCTGTAATGCATTCACCACATTCTGTGCAATAACCCGGTGCTTCATTTGATGCTCTAAGTCCGTCCCATGTCCCCACGTGCAGTCTTGGTAAACTGAAGTCACTTTCCAAGTAGCTTCGGCTTGAAAAGATTCAGCTTGGAAATACTCAGCTTGGAAACATTTGATTTGCTCATTAGAGAATATGAATGGATGCAAAATGTGAGATAGATTTTGCTGTCCTCATGCACAAAACAATGGATCCCAAATAACTTTCAGTTTGTGTAAAGCAAAAACCAGTTTTGTTTTTATAAGAATAAAATTTTGCATAGCCTCCTGTGAGAGTGGCTGCCCCTGGAGTTCAGGAATTAGCACATAATTGGAAGGCTCATTTGAAAGGGTGCCTCGGAGTCCTGTGAGTGGAGGTGAGCTGCTTCTGAGCCTCTTGAAATAACTGCCGTGGGGATTCTCCGTTTAGCTAAAGCGAACTGTTAAATCAATTCAGCTACACGGGGCTAATGTTTGAGCAGTATTAAAGGTTGGCTTTAAATCCATAAAAGCCAGGAAATTCAGGGTTAAGGCTGAAAATCCTGGCTGCAGCTTTGGTCTCAGCGCAGGGCCTTATGCCAAAATAATAACGATAACACAAAAAATTTTGCATTAAGGCTGCAGTGACATACTAGAGTTCTGACTCCACTATGGCCTCTTTTCTTTATAGCACCCATGTCTTCAGTCACTTTTAAAATTCTTACATTACAGCAAGCACTTCTCAAACACTCTGCTTCAGACATCTGAGGCAACCGATACCTTTCTCTATGCAGGAATGATGATATCACAGTAATATAACCTCTATGAAATGGTAAATGTTGTCTCTTCAGCAGTGCCCACTAAAAGACCCTAAAGATTTCTATCTCAGGACTCATATTGACAAACCAGTGTGCTGTTGTATCTGAAAACTGCTTTTAAAAAATGTTATCTAGTTGATCTCCTTCCACTTAAACCATAACACAGACAAGAAGAGATCATCTAAGAGTTCCAGAAGGCAGCAGAGAAGAAAGTTTCCAGGGAGAAAGATGAGTTGCAGGTGGTTGAAAATGGGAGACCCGTCTGCCTTGAGTGGTGGAATAGAGTTAAAGAGTGGAAAGTCAGTACTGGGTAAGCAGCAGAAGAGCCAAAGTGTAGACTACAAACGATTCCAAGCAATCCAGGACCCCATTTATTTCTAAGGCAGAGTCCCCATTGACTCAAGTGGGTCAAGGCTTCAGCTTCAGATCCCCAGGTTCGCAAACAAGATGGTCAATATGGCTTTCATGTTCAGGCAGCTTTGCAGTCCCTCTGTACTTGTTTTATCTCCCCTGACTGTAAAGATTTTCTTTTTAAAGAAGTATGGATGAGAAACTTAACAGATGATTTTATCCTCGCACATCTTCCAAGATGCTTTGTTTAACCTGACACTTTCCGTATAAGCGTTGCAGGCACTAGCTAAAATGGTGGAAAGGGGAACAGTGCATGGAACTTGAGCTGAATATTGGAGTCTCTTACGGTAACGAGCTACGTATTTGTTGCTGGTTTCATGAGGAAATTGATTTGGCATATTTAACGTGGTTTCTTTATTTTATAGGTAATGGACTATTCCCATAGCTCTGATATAAAATAGTCTACATATATGTATCTATCTATCTCACAGATTTACTACTCTGCTGTTTCACTAGGGATACACTTAATGTGGTATAAGTCTCTGCATATAGCAATTAAATTCACATGACCCACAGGCTACCTCACAACCCAATATTGCCCTTTGCATATTACAAGGGAATAGAGATTACCCTCTAATCACTTATTAAATCTGCTTTTCCAATGAAATTTTGTCATTCCAGGGCCTAAAAAAAGTTGAGGGGGAAAAAAAAAATCTGGTGTTTGTAAGAAAAAACAGCAACGTTGCAGTGCCCGTTATCTGCACTTCTGCTGCATTTGCTCAAAAGGCCAGTATCACATTTCTTCCCTGTCACAAACTTAGTGAAACGAGAGAACCTTTTATTCAGAAGAGTCTTAGACGTATACGTGTCTTACACCCACATAAGTGTTTAAGTAACTTTGTAGATGGATCATTTGGTGTGGGTGAATAATATTGCTCTGAACTAGCCGTGAATTATGTTTGTTATGTGTATTTGTATCTTGTGCCAGATAAATATGAGTCAGTCCCGATGCTGACAAAAGCGATCTTCCTTTTTGTGAGCTGATAATAGGCTGTGGATGAGAAAATGTAACAGGGTGAATCTAAGCTCTGAATTCGTTATGAACTTGTGGTTTTGGGTAGCCCAAAATCTGGGTGTATACAAAGTCTTAACCTTGTCACTGATGTGTTACAACTTTTTTTTTTTTTTCTATCAGTCATTACCATAAGCTGTAAATGCAAGAGCGTGGTGTTTTCTGCATTATGTTTGAAATGCCCAGAGTCTCTAAAATGAGAGATTGAGGCTTGGCTGAGCCAACTCAACGTTTCATTTTGCTGAAGCTGATAAATACACTTTCATTTAATTTACTGTGGGAAGGTCTTTAAAAATAAAGTCCCATGGCACTTTCGGTGGTAGCAGATTTCTGCACCTGGGTTTTTGGCCAAGGTTACTGCGTACTAGCTGTCCCTTTGACTGCCATTCTTCATCCCTGAAGTGACTGAATTTCAGTGATGGGTGAAGTGATTTTTTTCTGCTTTGGCTAAAGATATCTTTGGATGCAAAGCCTAAAATAAATGTGAGATCTAATCAAATACACAGTGCAGAATTTTGTATGTAGTGAAAGGGATAGACAAGGCCTTTTCAACCCCGTATATTAAGCTGTATTTTATTTCTTACTTTGCATGTGTAACTATTTTTCAAATGAGAAGATTATTTTTTTCTAAGGCACGAGTGAACTATTCCTGCCTTATCAAGTCTTAAAATTAACAGGAGGATCTCTTAATCTCCTGGCATGCAAATAAAATGGTTTTGTTTCCCTCCTTATCTCAGGGCTAACTATAATAGACTCCAGTTTCCCTGGACATGCGATTCATGACTAAATGAAGTACATCCCCTGCTCTATAGAACATTGAATCCCACACCAGCCTCCAAACTTCCCTCGCATCTTTTCCTTAGAGCTAAAATCAGCGTCTGTGTCCACGCTGCTGCAGCTTTTACAAACAGCGAGAGGAAAGAAGCTTTAGTGTTAAAAACTAAAGGCAAAAACTGTGTTCTCCAGGCTTGATTTGGACCGATCCAAGAATGTGAAATCTGAATGTTTTTTGACTCTTATCACAACTATCAAGCAAAAATGCTCTGCCAAATAAGCATGAGCTCAGGAGAGGTCCTTGCCCTTTTATGATCTACACGTTACACTGGGTAAATTCCCTATGGAAGCGTCCACCACCTCTCTACTTGGAAGAAAGGGATGGAATAGCACCTCCCTAGTCTAGAAAGGTAAGGAAAACCCTTACTCTAGCATGGAGATTTTTTCACTAAGCTGACCCAGGGGCTTCCAAGCTGGCCCCTCTGTCACTCCAGTTCCACGCCATGGTTGATGTTGTAGTTGTGCAAAACTGGACAATACAAGCAGATCTCAAAGATAAATACGAAGTCTGCTAATCAAGTCATGCTTATGGCTACATACTCATATTCATGCTATATCTGGAATTCACAGCCACCAATTTTTCCAAGCAATGCTACAAACATGTATTTCACATTGGTACCATCATTATTAAGAGAAATATGAACGAGGAAAATGGAAAAGACACCAAGCGCACAACCCTGCTATTAATCCTCCCACCTCAGTTTTCTTTTTCTTGAACCTGAATTCAACTTGAAGCATTATTTTGAAAGCTCTGGAATTTAACCCTGAACCTGCCCTCCCGATATTGTACTGCTGGTTCACAGTAACAAATCAAACACAAACACACATCCCTAAGCTGGGACCTGTTCAGGACAAAGTCCATTTTTTTCACCTGTGTCCTCAGGGCAGTGTCAGTCTGCAAGTCC
>WAAB01019767.1:25520-39153 GCA_013389865.1 Piaya cayana
TCCAACCATTCCCACCCATCTCTAACCCATGTCCCTCAGCACCTCATCCACCCATACCTTAAACACCTCCAGGGAAGGCGAGTCAACCACCTCCCTGGGCAGCCTGTTCCAGTGCCTAATGACCCTTTCAGTGAAGAATTTTTTTCCTTATGTCTAGTCTGAACCTCCCATAAATGGAGTAAATGGAGTGCAGGCAGTCAACCAGTGTGGGGTGACATCTTCCTTGGCAGAGCCCCGTAGCTGCCTGCTCACTCTTACCCTCTGGTAAACTGATTTGGGGCTGCCAAACTGTTAACACGCCTGATCTGAAGCAATGTAGAGTTTAGGCATTGAAGGCACAGCTCAACCTGAATTCCCAAACCAAAGCGTCCAAAGGGCTGGCACCACGTGGGTGAGAGGAACAGAAGAATAGCACCAGTCGGGGTGTCCCTGCTGTGGCACTGTCAGGTTAGAGTTACCCAGGCCATAGAGGCTGGGACGGCCCATGCCTGAAGCTTCTTGCATTTCAGACCTGTTGTTTTACAGGTCCTCCCGTGCCTTTTAAAACATTAGTGTGCAGATGGATCTCTCCTCCAGAACATCAGAGTTGCTCAGGGCAGGATCCCTCTAATATCACTAAATACTCTATTTGTTCTCCTGAGCTGTGGGGAAACTGATCCAGGAAGGGGCTGGAGAACAGGCCTTATGAGGAACAGCTGAGAGAGCTGGGGGTGTTTANGAGGTGCTGAGGGCCATGGTTTAGTGTTTGATAGGAATGGTTGTCCCTTCCAACCTGGTGATTCTATGATTCTATGACTGTACCCTAGCAGCTCACCGGAGACTGATCTCAACCTGGCTTTTGTCTGACTGGCTGCAGCATGTGGCCAGTGCTCTCCATCCCTGGATGCCATGTCCAAGGCCATGGCAGCAGCTGGCAGCGGGCTTTGGTTACGGGATCTGGAACTCGTGCTATACCCAAATAAAGCACACGCTCCTTTGCCAGAACCGAGCAGGAATATTTCAGCGTTGGCACCATTTCCTGTCAGACTCTCAGAAAAGAGATTTTTTTCCCACCTGCGTGTTATAAAAGCATGGTAAATGGAAACTGTAATCTCTTGACATTAAACAAACGAGGAAGTTGCGTTCTGAAACTCCTAAGTCACCACCCGCCTTTACCAAATAATAACAATTGCATCGCTGATGGCCTCGTCTCTTGCTGTTAGCACACGGAGTGACAGGGAGTAGTGTATGCTAGTGAGAGTATCTCATTCGCTCCGAGTACTGCAAGCATTCCTACAAATCCACAGAGGCTCTTGATAATCTTTTGCAGGTGGTCAGATTTTAAATATTAGAAAAAAAGTGAAGTAACATACGAAAACAGGAAGATAAGCATTTCCTTTGTTTGTTTTCTATTCATTTACTGAAACATTGCATCTTATTTGTGCTACCTATTATCTGGTTCCGTAAAATCCTGATGGATTGCTGATTTTTTTAAAAAAATTCTGATTCGCAACTCCACAAAACCATATCTCTAGCACAGAGAATAGACTAGAGAAGCAAGATAACTACTTTTCCAACAACACCCGATAGCTTCTAGAAACAATGACAGTTAGATGTAATCTGAATAAGGAGCAAGATTTTAAAATGTGGGGTAGAGGTTATACAGATAAATATCATTCTCCACTGCAGGTATGCACAAAGGGACACGCTGACTGTTGGTAATTACTAGAAGATTGCAATCCAGTTAATGTGGCTTGTGGAATTCTACCTGATTCTCATACAAAGCAAAGACACAGGCATTGCATGTTCAGGAGGCCATGTTCAGATCTCATTTAGAGGGCTATGACTTGGGCACAAAGAAATCTCTCCATCTCTTGCTTAGCTCTGCAGTAAACAACAGTTAAGAAATCCACCCAGGCCAAGTAAGCTGATTCAAGAAATACATGGATAGAAAATATACATGGCAATGATCAACTTTCCCCCTTCCATGTGCTTAAAATATTACCCACAGAAATATCCACCTCACCTTTGTAAAATTGGTCCATTGGACAGAACCTTCAGGGTTTCTGTTTAATTCGCATTTCCTTTTATTCAGCAATCAGTCAGCTCTCATGGCAAGTGTTATTTTGATTATTTGTGAGCGTGGTCTTCTCTATGACCGGGGCCACCAGTGGCAAGGAGTGGTTGGGGGTGGATTCTGCACGCGATAGTCACAGGTACATGTCTTTTCCCCCACCACCTTGTTTTACTCTTAAACTTGATCAGATGGTCCTAATGCACTCACCTGTCTAGTCTAGCACATAAAGTGAAACACTCAGTGAACCTCATTAGCTTAAGTTTATGCCAGAAGTTGGTTAGGAATAAAGATTTTGGGATAGCCGTTCTAGAAAAGGAACGCAGGCAAGCTTTGAAATGGAGGTTGTATTAAAAAAAAACAACCCCCCCAAAAAAATCCAGGATTAATTCTTTAATGTTATATATACACAGAGAAAATGGCAAATATTTTCCATTTTAATGAATGATTTTGCAGGAAAAATACACTTTTAAAAATGCAATTTAATTATGAAAGAAAGAATAGACATATTCATTGCTTGATTTTTTTTTTTTTGGCAGAGATTTGAGTAATATTTGAGAGGTCTGAGACAGATTAACTTTTCTAAGGTTCACCTGAGCCTTTTCATTCTGTTGATAACCCAGAATATTAAATTATTGGGTTTAAGCAGGGGCTAACAACCTACATTTGAGAAGTCATTCCCTTGAAATGATCAAGCACTTGGGGCTTCTTAAGACCTTTCTTGTTTCTTTTGGTCATCATGTATCATCATTTGATGTTGTATATGATGCTCTGTGAAAGAAAACCTGGGGCCGAAGGTCAGGCCCTCACTGGTGAAGCAGAATCGTTGCTGCTGCTTAGGGGTATGTGGAAGATCAATACGGTTGCGAAAGTGTCTTTGCTTAAGCAGGTTGCTTAAACAGCCTTTCCTCCATCTCTAGTGGCAAGTAACCTTCAGTTAATTAATCTGCAAAGCCATGAATATGTCTCTCTCTATCCCCCTGTGATTGATCTGTATACCTGATAATGTGTGCTATTAAAATCCATGTTTTCTGGCTTTCCTTGTCATCTCAAATGAGGTAAGTCAAATTTGGAAATCCTGCCTGTGAAATTGGAAAAGCAGGAGAGTGCACCTTCTTCGTGGTTATCATCGCTAATTTGCCTCACGGACTGGATTAATCTTAAACGTCTTCAACCAACAAACTGGTGAGTGACCTTTCCAACTTTGTTCCTTGAACTGGGATGGGCACAAACTCTTTTTTGCAGGGCAGGAATCGAAGAAAAAAAAAAAACCTCTTTGGAAAAGGCAGCTACCCACATTATGACCCGAAACATAGGTCAGAAAAGCCAGCAAGCCCATTAGTACCTCTGGAGGAGACATCTGCACGTGGTGGTGCAACATAGGCAGGGAAGAGTGGGGAAAGATCCTTTAGGAAGTTGAACATATTAAATACAAAACTTTAATATACGCAATACTTTTTTTTTGGCAGATGTGGTGAAAAATTCGAGGTCAGAAGAAGGAGTCATTTCCTACTCTAATTAGTATTTCAGAGCTGGTTAGACGTTAAACATCATCCGGAGCGATGAGATGACCAATAATGCAGCTCTGATGATCCTGTGGCTTTCTAACACAATCCCTCATGTGGAAGGAGACTTCCTCGTTCTGTGGAATAAAGGAGGTAATTCTCGTTTTGCCTGCTAATCTGGCCTTTTCTAAGTGTTATTGAGGTCAGTTTTAAAAATAGGCTTTTAAAATGCTTCTTTTCATGATATCTCATATGTAACTTCAGCGAATGAGTTAAGCAATAACAGGGAGGTTCTGATCTGTTTTTAAGAGACAACATTCTAGTTCCTGCGTGGGTCAACCAGGAGACCTTTCTTCTTAGATGGGAACTGGGTAATTTCTGGGAAAACTAGACTCGTGTTCCTCTTGATATGTAACTGCAAGTGTTTTAGAATAAAGTAGATGGGCCCTTTCTAAATAGCGACTTCCATGGAAATGCTGGTTCCCAAAGTTCTGACCTTCAGGCAACTGGAATCGTAGCCTGGGTCCAGATCCAGCCCCGCACATCTGGCCAGTCTGCCTGCAGCTGCCCAAACCTCTGGATCCAAATGCTCAGGAGGTTACGAGGTTAGAGATCTTTTACAACTCAGGCTTGCTCCTAATTAGAAACAAAGCACCAAAAATAGTTTTTGGGGAAGGAAATGGAAGTCTAAAAGCAAAACAAAATTAAAAGTCAGTCTTCAACTTAGCAGGCCAAAGTGGAACTTTTATTTAATAACAGAAAAAGATCCATTCTGAGGAGGAAAGGAAAAAAAAATCAAAATTACTGTTAGGTAAAGGACAGAATGGCTTAATATGTTACACTATCTTCTGAAATATAAGGCAGGGGAAAGTGTGAGCGACTTCAATAACTTAAAAAATTAAATAGCGCTATTAGTTGAGAGGCACTGGAAGAGAGACAGGCTACACTTGGAGGCATCTACAGTGAGCTAAAGCAGCATTGGAAAATTAAATATAATATGGAAACCAATTTTGACAGTACAGTGGTTTTTAAAAGAACAAAGAAAGAAATCTGCTCTACAGAATTTAATTTGACTTTTCCTTGCTTCCTTAGAACATTTAAACAAACTCAGTGCACAGATGATGTTTCTATCCCTTCCCCAGGACCTCTGTGGTGAGGGGGGAGGAGTGAGATTTTGTCTTTTAGTGAAATCTAATTGTGGCATGTATTCAAGGAGGGGAAGGGTCAGGGGAAGGCCAGCCACGTGAGCCTCTGTGGCAAGCTGTGAGACATCTCCCAGATGGAGCTGACCCTGTGGCCCCACTGACACCCTTGGTCCCCTGCTTTTGCCTCTGGGACAAGCTGCCCTCAAGGAAGGAGGCAGGAGCTGAGCTGGCCGAAAAACATCACCTCCTGCTGCAGTTCTTTGGAGAGAGGCTTCAGGTCTCATCCTCTGCCCAGGCTGAATTCACTAAAAATTTCCTGGTTTAGACGGTTTCGGTTGCTTTCTCTCCCCAGTGGGTCCTTCAGGCTTTGTTAGTTAGACAGCTTACGCTGCTGTGATTTGCCTCAGTTGTGAGGTTTCCTTTCCTGAGCAAAGGTGAACATCTGCGTGCTACTGAAAAGCCACCGTAGACATTTGTACAACAAGGCGGCTGGAGTACTTCTCCTGGTGACTGTTCTCTTGGAAAGGAGACGACATGACTTAACCTACAAGTGAAATGGAAACTGAGGTTAGATTTGCAAGATGAAAACAAGAGAGGTTCAAAGAAGAGAAGCTTTGCACAGAAGCTCTGAAGTGCAAAATTTGCAAAGATCAAATGTGAAGCATGCTGAAATATCTAGGGGCTGTTTTATGATGGATTTTCTTTCTCACCTGTACGGAAGCAATCCCGTATTGCATTTTTAGGGATGATATAAAAACTTCAGCCAGTTACATCAAGAGTATTCAAGAATTTTGAGGATGCAGAAATACTTAAGAAAGCTGATAATCAGATAGCCATTCACTGTTTATATGCAGTACATTCGTTCCTTTTGTACTTTGTTAAGTAGAAAACACAGATCTTTAGTTATCTATGTTATTCCTAGTAATCCAGTTCCTGAAAACACCAATAAATATTACATCATCAGTCAGAAAACACTCCATTTCTAGACTTTAGACCCTGATCTTATTTCCTCCTTTCTTCCTACTCTTCTTGCAGTTCTTGTCCTAGTAATACTGTGGTTGCAGCGCAGCTTTAAATAAACTCTGTGCTCTCTCAAGAGCTTTGCATTTAGTTCTTTGTGCCCTGTGGCCCATGAAAATGTCTTAAATTGGCAGTGGGAGCATTTCAATAGTAGGGGGAGAAGACCTTAAAAGTTCAAGTTAAATTTAAATGTGCAATCTGGTGCAGGCATTTGCACACCTGGTTAAATCAGCCCTCAGTGATACCATGGGGCATGACTTTCTGAAAAAATTACTGAAAAGTGACATGCCTCACGTCAAGAACTTCAGCCCCTCTGAGCGACTGCAGTTTAGGGCTCGGACCTGCAATTGAGTTACTGCAGTTTAACGGGTTACCAAGCATCAGCTGGGCTGCAGGAACAGTTCGCATGTGTCCTCCTTGCCTTTGACAAATGTAAGGTGATTTGACTTTGCTTAATCTATTTTCATTGCAGGCTAAATTGAATTACCTCATATTTATGATGGGCTGTAAGGGCACTCAAAGAGAGTTATCTGAGTTCAACTGATCTCTGGTAACTTGCTTAGCCATGGTAGCTTGACTGGGGGTATAAACCCCGAGCCGCCTTCTGCTCATAGGAGAGAGCTGATGTGAACTTCAGTGGACACAGATTTATTTATTAGTACCTGATGAAGTAGTTTTGGATGTGATAAGCCATTGACAGAATGGCTGGAATTGGCTTTTAAAGGAATAGAGTAGCTGGCAGGGCACTTTCTTAATGGGTTTCTTATCCTGAAACACAGTTCCCTGGTCTTCAGAGCCTGGATTGGTTTGAGCCCCAGCAGCACAGAGGCTTGCTTGCTTTTCCTTCCTTCCTTAGCTTTTTTCAGGCAGACATTTGGGATAGAGCTGGGCTGATAGCTTTAACTCCCAGTGGGTTTTCTGTGAAGGAGCTTTGGTGGAGTAAATTAATTTTAAATTTGGTTGTTCTACCATAACCTAAGTATTCTTAACTGAATTGTAAATTTAAATGTTAAGTGTTGCAATGAATGTTTAAATAATTCTAAAAGCACTTGGAGCATGGGATAAGTGCTGTAAAAATCTAAATAAATGAGTAAATTAGTTAACAGCATATGTGGTTATGCAAACTACTACATGTGTGGAAAGAGGAAGAGCTGTGCTCGAAATGGTTGCCAAAGCTTAAATTTCCTTGCTACATGCGAAACCTTTTCACATTAGCAGGATGGGGTTTTTTTCCCCATTTAGCCTACTGTATAACTGGGAGAAGATGAAGTTGGCAGTTTAGACTGTCAAATAGAGGTTTCAGCTCAGCAGCGAGGTTCAAAGAGATTAATTTGAACTCGGCTGTTTACGTTACTGATCTCATACCAGCTGGGTTTGTGGCATTAAGATGTCAATAGTTACAACAGAATTTAACTAACAGTTTAATCATTGACATCATCTTTTGAAGGTACAGATGATTGCCTCCTTACGTACTGGGACATATTTCTTCAGGACAGGACTCGGTGCTTTCGTGCGGGAGGGATAAAAGGATAGGGAGGGAGCCTTGAAGTGAAGCTAATTTGAAAACGTCCTGGTACAGAAGTGGTTTATCAAAGCAAGTCCCGGTAAAAAGATGCCCATTTCCACATGGCACAAGCCCCCCTTACTTTTCTTTCCCCCAAGTCTCCATCCTTTCTTTCAACTGACACCAAAACAGAACAGCTGCTGGAATGATAAACTGTCTTATGTGCAGTGGCATTATTAGTTTTAATGGTTCAACCTTGAATGGAGTAGCAAAGCCTCTTGGAAGGGCAGGAAGAGTTGATTATGGACCTTCTTCAACACCCTCCTCCTTCGCCCCTCCCAAACACCACATAATAATTATTAATCAAAGGCAGCTGGAATGTCTTTCACCAAGACTCTTTTGATAACTCCAGTGATCCAATGAAACCTGTACAAGATTCAGACTTGGTTAAGATATCATTGGCTTGCCAGGCTGATCATCACTGTTCTTAAAAGGTCAGGGTAAAAAAGAGATGGGGGTACTGAAATTTAAAATAAAATGCAACTGGCTTAAGGACTTGAGAAATTATTTCAGTGGGGGAGCTGGTTTTATTAATAAAACAGAGCTTCAGTCTATTCTGCTTACACAATCAGTCCCTTGTTGAACAGTCTTTTCTACTGTCCCTTGGTGCTGAGGGGCGTGGTGTGGGGATACAGGTGAATAGAGGGGGCAGCAGTCATCTGGGGAAAATAAGCAAAGCAACACCTAAACGTGAAATGGTTTCGCTTGACAAAATAATGATACAGCACATGTTGACTTGTGCTCTCTTCAAGCCTTTTTGCCCTGTGCCGTAGCTGCTGCTGTACCCCCTTGAAGCCCTGTGCCTTTGAAGGAAACCACAATGCAATCCTTTGGTTCAGCACGCATTGTCCCTTAATGACAGGCATTACATTTGCACAGTACCATAAATCAAAGCTAGAGGATGTTTTAAATAGGCTGCAGATGCACATAGATGTTGGCTCTCTAAGTGGCACTTTGCTGGAAGAGGAGGGGGGGAAACTATCCCCATCGCCACAGCTTCAGGTAGAACAGGGCCAGCAGAGGGGGTTCCCATTTCAACAATATTTGCGCTTCACCTGGGGTTTAGCTTTACATGAAGACCTGTTTAGCAGAAGGAAATGCTTTTTGACTATGACCTCTGAAGGGTTTAATTGGGATTTAACTGTTCCTATTTTTTTCCACTCCATGTGGGAGTCTGGAGCTCTGTTTACAAGGTGTGTCATATCCTCTCAACCCCAGAGTCATTCTCCCCCTCCTTTCTTTTTATGTTCTGGACAAATAGACAGAAAGATACTTTTAAAGTGAATGTGCATAGAAAAACCCACAATTACTGTCCCTGATTTCACTGTGAAAACTTTACAACAGCCGTACTGAAAAATCTTCTCCTACCCCTCCTACTCCTTCTAAGAGAACGAAAAAATCCATCAAATTAACACATCAATGAGTTGATTGTAATCTCCAGGGTTCAGTGTAGCACTTTCCAGCCTCTCAGACAGGAGGCCAGCATGATTTATCAATGCAAACCTAATAGCATCAATATGAATCTAACTAAAAATCAATATTTCATTACCAAATTGTTAGTGAGAATGAAGAAAAATTGCCAGAGTCAGAGCATTCTCTAGGGTAGGAGCATCTGGAGTTCAATGTGACAAGATGAGTGATGCATGACTCAGGGCCTGGGGAAGGACACTGGGAGGACAGGCCACTACGTAAGGCCGAAGACTCATGAAGAAAGCACTTACTTTTTTTTTTTTTTCTCAAAGCTTTCTCTAAGAAAGAAAATGTCTGAGAAAGAAAAAAACGGAAGGCAGGCTGCTATTTACTAAATCTGATGCAAAGTAGCTCAAACAACTGCATCTGAACAGATTCGTCTCTGCTCTGGGCACCTACACAGAACTGGTTTGCACAGGAGACAAATGGGGAAAATAAATTCAGTGGTCCAGATCCTGATTTCAGCTACAAAGGACAGAAATTTGTAACAGTTTGCACAGTGGAAACACTTTGGTTCCACATCTCATGTAGCTGGAATTGGATTTGGTAGATCGTACTCTCAATTTTCTGAAATTTCAGATTTGTGGTGTGTTTCTGTAGACTGCAGCTGAAATGTAGACAAAAATCTGCTTTCAATAGCAGATTTCTTGACGTAAGGAAAAAAGTCTTCACTGAAAGGGTCACTAGGCAATGGAATGGGCTGCCCAGGGAGGTGGTTGACTCGCCTTCCCTGGAGGTGTTTAAGGTGCAGGTGGATGAGGTGCTGAGGGGCATGGGTTAGAGATGGGTGCGAATGGTTGGACTCAATGATCCGGCGGGTCTCTTCCAACCTGGTGATTCTATGATTCTATGATTCTATGAATAGGGCAGCAGTACTCGAAATAATGCGCTTGCTTAAAATGCATCCTAGTAATTAACATGCTTCTTATTCAAGGAAACAGATCAAGATCTGCATGGAACACTGACAAAAAGAGATTCAAAGCATAACTTTACGTTACATTATGTCATAGGTCTACTCCGGCAGCATGGTAAGACCCTATGTACAGTCCTGTGGAAAAATGACAACAAAAGCACTGACATGCAACCATGACTTGAGTTTCTCAGTCAGTCTTGTTTTACTCAGGCTCAACATGCATTGGCAGATGACGGTTGGAGTTTTTATGTCCTGGTACCTTTGTTCACTTGGGATATTGGAAAATTATTTGAATATGTAGCAGCTGCTGTACTGCTTAGCACTTGCGTCTGTTTGGCTCAGGAAAGACCATGTCAGGGGACTTGCGGAGCGCTCAATATTTATTTTTATATGCATCCTGTAGTCTTTTGAGAGGAAAAGTAGAAACCTTTCTGTAACCCTTAAATCTACAGCTTCTGGAATCAGATTATAGGTGACCCTCTCAGCTTTTAGCTCTTAAGGAAGTGGGAAACAATGGTCAGAAAAGGCATTCCAAAAGATCAGAAACTAGGAAGAAAATATCATCTCTCCCGAACAACTTTGAAAAGAAAACAACATTTCCATTTAATGAAGAACTACAAGGAACAGTCCTGAGGTGTTCTCATTTGGCTAAGTTTCCTCCATGAGGCTGAAGTAAACTAATTTCTGCTGCTTTGGTTTTCCAGCTTAGCTGAACTTATTGCTCAGAATAAAATTTCCCCCGGCCTGTGTGCTTCTAATTCTGGCAACCTGTGATACATCACTAATCTCTAATTCCCTTACTCCCCAGGAACTGTCATTATTTTATGTATTAAGTAATACAATTGTCTCAGGGTAAATTTCCCCTGAAATCGAAGTTTACTTCTTGCATTAGAAGTGAAGCTTACTCCCTCTTATAAATGGCAGACCCCTTTTATAACTTTGCGTTTATTGGGAGCAGTCAAACTTGAAATGTATGGGGGTTTTGTTAGTTTTTTTTTTGCTTTATATTTTTGTTTTAATGAGGTATTAACTGTACTTGGAACTGAGCAAATAGGAAGGCCAAATACTTGTTTGATGATTTCAAGATTTTTCTGGCAGATGAGGCCAGAAGGTATCGGTAAACAGAGAAGTTAGTGTCTCCGGTATCAGGAATGCCTTAAAAGCATTAATGCTAATGAAATGTTCTACTTTTTTGCCATTAAATTTTATGTAGATTCAAACATTGAATGGGTATGATATTTTATTTAAATTTAGAGACATTCTCACAAATAATTCGCAATACAAGAAGTAAAGACATTATATAAGAAGCTGTGCCACATTAATTGAAAATACCCTTAATAGATTTTATACGCAAAGGCACAAATAATACCACCCATCTACTTCCCCAAGCAACACACCAAATTTTTGAAGGGTAAATCAGTTTCTAATTTATATTGATTCTTCCCTCACAGTTTTGACTTCACAGCCCTTTTCCTTTGTAATATCTGTTCATGCCTCTTGTTATTTGCAATTCTTATGCAATTATTGCAATAAGTTTTAGTTTCTGCTGCATTTTCGAATTTGAAATGGAGCTTCTTGGCTCTGTAAACATAGAATCATAGAATAGTTAGGGTTGGAAGGAACCCTAAAGATCACATAGTTCCAGCCCCTCTGCCATGGGCGAGGACACCCCCCAGATCAAGTTACCCAAGGCTCCATCCAACCTGCCCTTAAACACCTGCAGGGATGGGGCATCCACAACTTCCCTTGGCAACCTGTTCAACTGTCTCACCACTCTCATGGTGAAGAAAATTCTTCCTAATATCTAGTCTAAATCGGCCCTTTTCCAGCTCTCCAGCTTTCTTGTAGGCTCCTTTCAGGCACTGGAAGGTCACTATAAGATCTTCTCAGAGCCTTCTATTCTCCAGGCTGAACAACCCCAACTGCCTCAGCCTGTTCTCATAGGGAAAGTGCTCCAGCCCTCTGATCATCTTTGTAGCCCTCCTCTGGACCTGTCCCAACAGTTCCATCTCCTTCTTACGTTGAGGATTCCAGAACTGGACACAATACTCCAGCTGAGGTCTCCCAAGAGAAGAACAGAGGGGCAGAATCACCTCCCTCGCCCTGCTGGCCACACTTCTTTTGATGCAGCCCAGGATACAGTGGGTTTTCTGGGCTGTGAGTGCATGTTGCCGGCTCATGTCGAGCTTCTCATTGACCAGCACCCACAAGTCCTTCTCTGCAGGGCAGCTCTCAATCATGTCGCCTTCCATTGTGTGATGAAAACAGAGATTGCCCCGACCCAAGTGTAAGACCCTGTTGAACCTCATGAGGTTCTCACAGCTCCACTTCTCTAGCCTGTCCAGGTCCATCTGGATGACATCCCACTCTTCAAGTGTGGCCACTACACCACTCAGCTTGGTGTCATCTACAAACTTGCTGAGGGTGCACTCAATCTCATTGTCAATATTGTTGATGGAGATATTAAACATCACTGGTCCCAGTACAGACCCCTGAGAGACACCACTAGTCACTGATCTCCATTTGGACTTCGAGCCATTGACCACTACTATCTGAATATGACCCTCTAACCAGTTTCTCATCCACCACACCATCCACCATTAGATCAATATCTCTCCAATTTAAAGAGGAGGATGTTGTGGGGGACCGTGTCAAAAGCTTTACAGAAGTTTAGATAGATCACATCCATTTGGCTTACCCATGTCCACTGCTGCGGTCACCCCATCATAGAAAACCACTAAATAAATGAGTTTCCGGAGGAAAAGAAAGGTAGTAACTTTACTTGCATGCAGACAGAAAATGGAGGTAAACATAAGATGAAAATAAATAAGGAAGCTAATTTACATTTATTAAGCATTTTCATTTTTATTAATTTCTATGTCCCACTTTCTAGCAGTGCTATTATTTCTTATACATGTTGAAGTTTTTCTTTTATTTGAAGCAAGTCTGGAACTGAGTGACACCTTCGCTGCTTGTGAACAGCTTGAAAATGGAAGACAGGATCCAATCAAACAGTCAGGGTAAATCCTTGAATGTTCACTGCAAATTTTTTGGAAATACAATACTATGCAAATCCTTGCGCTCAGGCTGATTGATACTGTCTGCCAGCCAATCACTCTTAGAGAGCAGTGAGAGATAACTAAAAAACCCTACAAAATTAACATCCGTAACAGTTTCAGGAACTGCTGTACTTAAAACCCCAACATCCTTAAATAAACAATCTTGCATTAGCAACAGTGCAATGTCTTGATTGAAAGAGTGAATTTTATCGTAGTACGTGGCATAATCATTTGCTTCAGTATTACAAGAGGAAACTTGATTCAGAGATCAGATCACAGAGCCTGAGAAATAATGGCGAATGCTAGGGCAGCCAAGAGAATGGAAGAAATACACTCCTGCTGGAAAGAAATCTCTTCGCTTGTTTTAGTCATGAAACATCAAAGACAAACCAAATGGGTTGTTCTTAGCAGGCATTTTATTTCTCATTGCTTCAACAATGTATCTTGTGCCTACCTTCAACCCATTCCATTGGTCTGTTGTGTATACCAAGTGAGTTTGGAAGAATTGTTTCTTATGCTGAAACAGTCCAGTTGCGACTGCATTCACCCTTTTCAGAGGCGTTGGAAGACATGACATTTTTATTCCTGTGGATGTGCATGGAAGGTAAATACTGGCGCTGTAGCAGAAATGAACTGAAAGGTGGATTGATTTTCTTGTTACAACTGTGTGAAATTTGAGGGACAGCAGGCTTTAATTGAGGTTCTCCCTTTTCATTGAAGGAGCAGAGCTAATATCAGAAAATGTAGGAAAGCATCCATTTAGCAGTAATGACTAATCATAGACATTGAAAGCCCTAATGTGCCCAGAGAAAGAGGTAACTTGTGGTCACTTCACTCATGTAACGCTTGCTACCTGGTCTCATAGCCACAACAGAAACAGGGTTCAGTTCACTCAGTTTGTTAA
>WAAB01019767.1:39631-49747 GCA_013389865.1 Piaya cayana
ATCCTATTCCCTCCCAACTGTCCTGTCACCTCTTTTTCATGTTCCGTATTCCATCCAACATCCTCAGTTATATTTTTGGTTTATATCTTCTAGTTCCTTCATAGTTTTACCCTTGTTGGATTCTTGGTGTTTTATCTTGATTCCTTGATTCTAAACAACAGTATCTGCGATTTTCTAACCTGTCTTTCAGTGGGTAAGAAAAAGACCAGCTGAGAAGCTTATTCTTTATAATGAGAGCGCTTCATGATATACTTGATAAGAGTCTTTTACTATAGGAGTAGCTAAGTAGTAGCTAAAACATTATGTTCTCTGAAGAGTAAATGCCTTGGTTCACTGCCAAGTTTCTGTTTGATTATAAAGAAATTGGAAAGGGACATATATCCGGGTCTAATAAGGCAATTGTTCATTTCTTTTAGGGAAAAAAAAATTAGAATACCTGGTACATTTGGCATTTTGTGTATTGATTTGCATGTCTGCAAGGCTTATGGGTAAAACAGACACCTGCTAAATGTACGGTGCCACTGATGGTAAAAATGGATTCTTTTCACAGGTTTGTTCTTTACAACCAAGCAGGCTTAAGAATTTTGGTATTTACATAACACAGCATAAATTGTTTCACAGTAAATCTGATTAGCAACTTTATTTATGGAAGAATGACATGTGCGTTTTCTATGACACCTAATGCTTTGGGTCTTTATTTTACCAAAACCGCTGTTTTTCTCCCTTCTCCCCCAATTATTTATAGTTAAGATAGGGTTAGGCACTTTATCTGAAAGGTAAGTTTCAATAAGATTCTGTTATAGCATAGAATTTTGTGTTTAAAGCATTAATGTGTGGCAATCTATGATATGCTTTTTATTTATTCTTTTCCTGTGGGCTTTCAGATGCAAAATAACATGAGATTTGGCCTTTTAGAAGAATTTAATTGCTGGGATGGTGAATCTGTCATGAAAAATCAGGACACTTTTATTATTTTGGCTCCAGACACTGTTTTCTTCATAGTTTAGAGTTACAACCATGCTTCCAGATCTTCTCTCCATTAGTGTACAACAGGTTTATTAATTGTATTGGGGCAAGAAACAGGGTTCATTCACATTTTGGGTCTGGTTGGGATAAGCATGAAAAGAAACAAAGAAAAGACATTAATTCCTTATCTGTCTGGTCTCTAACTTGGGGAAAATCTTTGTCTTTTCTTCCTATATATGTTCCATAGCTACTACTGAAGTACAATTAGGGGATGTGCTTCAGATCCTTCCTTGTGCAAATCTCACTTGGGAGAACAAATAAACACTAGCAGCAGCTTTTCCAGCAGCCTTAGGTTTTTTCTTCCTCCTGCCCTCTCCATCAGCAATTGGCTGATTTGTATGTATATACAAGCATACATGAACAGCCCTCCACCACCACCCAATACATTCTCTCCAGCTTGTTCTAGTCCAGAAAAATGATTTTTTTTTTTTCATTTTGGATACTTATTTGCCTTTTCGTTTTACCTCTGTTCTTTATAGCAAGATCCTCTTTGTGCTTGCGGCAAGTCAAGGAATAAGTTAACAGTGGGGCATTTGGGTCATTATAAGCTGATGTTCTTGAGTTCTTCTGTTGAACTTGGTGGAGTTATTTGCTCTTTTGACATGAGATGGCCTTTTCCAAGGGCTTAGAAAGGACTCTAGTGGGTAGCCAGTTTCTTATTGATGCTTTGCATACCTGTTCTTAGGGACTGAGTTCTGCCTAAGAAATTATTCATTAAGATTTTCCAAGCTGCTGAGAGCTTCAGATAGAGGTTATAGTGGAAATGCTGTGCAGAGAAAAGCTTCTGATCCGTCTAACATGGACTAGAAGGGTTTTCACTCTCTTTCCTTCTACCTCATTCAAGTCTTTTAGCTGTTTGTTTGAAAGTTTACTCACCAGCAGACACTCTCCTTAAAAAACCAAATGATTCTGTCTGAGGTTTCTTTTCCCTTGAAAGGGTAAATTAACCAGTGCTAATCTCAGCGCTGTTCTGTCTACATTCCTGCATGTAGTTAAGTGATAAATTTAAAGGCCAGATTGGTCCATTGGTCCTTCTAACCCACAGTCAGCTCTAGGACTACCTGTTTTAGGCAGGTGTGTCTACATAGTTACATGGACCCTACTGAATGAAGGTCTTGCTGTTTTGCTCCACTTTCTAGATACTTTATACCATTGTATCTATCTGAATTTTAGCATGGACGAGCAAATTCCACTCTGCGGTTTTTGATTAAAGACACTCCTAATGATGGAGGTATACGGGTGGACCCTGCACAGAGGTCTGATTTCTGCCTTCTGTGGTTCAAGTAAATGATTTAACCAATATTACTTTTTAGTGGACTTGAGAGGAAATCTCAAGAATTCTAAACCAATAATATTCTAGTCTTTGTGGTCTTAGTAATGTGGTGTGGAAGTGTACAGGGTAGAAAGGAATACACACTTCCAATTCTACAGATAAAAAAAATTTTAAGGACAAAGTCTCTTTAGTAATGAACCATTAACTGACAAAAAGATGGGAATGTTTGTTGCTCTGGAAACAGAGCGTTAGTCTAAATTTCAGGAGTATTTAGTATAAGATACATGTTTTGCCTTCATTTTCTTTGTTAATTTAGCCATGTCACTTAAACCATGGTGCTAACACCTCAAAAACCTTTTCCATGACAGCATTGCATGGCCTGGAGCTGCTTTCTTCATCACAATTACTGTTTGTGCCTCTTGGAGAAAGCAGTTCACAGGAAAGAGGAACATCTATCTTTTTCTCCTAATTTACTTGTTTCTACAAAACTCTGGCTTTAAGTCTAGTGATACAGGAGCAGGAAGTCATGTACAATGCTAGGGATACATTTTCTGTAGAGAAAGAATAACTATTGAAAATAAAACTAAAAAGCCCCATACATGCCATATTAGTAAGATTCTGCTGCAGGAGGTGATTTTGTGGTCTAAGGAGCATGTCTAAAATATTTACTGTCCTAAAACTCAGTCAGAATTGTCTCAGGAATCCACTCCTGGGGTACAATAAACTGCACATACATGTTCTTTGTAGATTTAAACCATGAAGGATTTTTTGATGTGGCATGGTTCTTGTGTTTAAAAGAGAATCATTGAATCATAGAATCACCAGGTTGGAAGAGACCCACTGGATCATCGAGTCCAATCATTCCTATCAAACACTAAACAATGTCCCTCAGCACCTCGTCTACCTGTGCCTTAAACACCTCCAGGGAAGGTGAATCAACCACCTCCCTGGGCAGCCTATTCCAAAGCCCAATGACCCTTTCTGTGATAAACTTCCTCCTGATGTCTAGCCTAAATCTCCCCTGGCAGAGCTTGAGGCCATTCCCTCTTGTCCTGTCCCCTGTCACTTGGGAGAAGAGCCCAGCTCCCTCCTCTCTACAACCTCCTTTCAGGTAGTTGTAGACAGTAATGAGGTCTCCTCTCATCCTCCTCTTCTCCAGGCTAAAACCTACAATGGATTATCAAGATACAGGCTTTGCTTCAGACCTTTTCTTACTCTGCTTCTCATGTTAAGTAGTGCTGTCCATGCCATATACCAGCAGCAGCTCACATGCAAGTCCTCAGTTTTCTGGCCACAGATTATGCAAAGTGATTTGATATGAAAGCCATTATTTAGGTACAGAGATTCAGAAGGATTGCTTGTGTGAAGAATGGTTAGGTGGGAAAAAAGCAGAAACCCCTAATGTACTCTGATGTCTCTCTACTTAGCTCCAAATTCAAAATGAGGGAAGGGAAAAAAAAACCCTTCCAATTAATCTTAATAAGATGACCATAAGTTGGCAAGTTTTTATTTTTATTACTCTGCCTACTCCAGCATCCTCAGATAAGAGTCAAATTGTTGGCAGAGAAGCAACCACTTTCCTTGGTCTTGCTCCACTATGCTTCCAGTGTTAGCTTGAGGACTCTAGGCAGGATTAATCCAAAGGGAGAAAAAAAAAGCATTAAGCAAAGCAATAAAGTTAATTAATCTAAATTTGAAAGAGACATTTCCCCCTTCTTCTGCCATTCCTTGGCTACAAATGTGCAAACATTTTTCAGTATAGTGGGGGGCTGAGAGGTGCTATTTGCTTTGCTAGAATAGAGCTCCCCCCATCATCTCATCTTCACTCTATTTGCCCCAGTCTTAAGGACTGTCACCAAGGACCTCCTCACACGTTACTGGAGTTCACTGTTAGTTTGAGCTAATCTCAAATATCAGCCACAGCCGTCAAATCAACAATGTGCAGCTGTGCAATGAGCCTGGGAGGACTCCACTCCAACTTCTTCAGCCTTTTTAATTTTTATCTTTTGGTCTGGTTTCGCTCATGACATATTTATAATCAGTGGGGCTAGGATGAAAAGTCTTTATGCGCACACATGCAAAAATCAGCGCTATAGGGTTGCTTATTTTTAAATAAAGATATTTCATTCCAACAAGCTTTTTTTACATCTAGCCAGGGTTCTGCTTAATTAGATATTTAAATGATTGGAGCAATGCTGTTTCTTTAACTCCTAACTGTGACAAACACATACGAAACATACTGTTGGCGGCGTTTAATCAACAGCAGTCAATTTATCATTTTCACAGTTTTAGTGAGTGGTTATGAATCACTAAAATCACAGGTATTGTAGATGCAGTGTTGTGGCACTATCATTAACAAATATACAGTGCACAGAGGGATGACTTTGTAATTGAGTGGGACTAATAAGAATACATCATTTAGCTGCGTGTGACAAACTGCGCCTCAAAACACAAGCATGGAAAATTCACGTTTTGCTTAATAAATAAATTACACAGCCAATGTATTATACATAATTTGTGTCCTCGTGGATTTGAATGATATATAATGCATGGTCCAAGTCATTTATTTATTAAGACTAACTATATATATTGTAGGTGGGGAATTCTAAACTCTAGAGTAAGACCTGCATAGGTAACAGCTACAGCTACTGAATTTGATTGGGCAGTAAATGAGGCTGTGCATTCGGGGAGCTGCAAACACAGGGAAGGGTTTCCAATGTTACGAGCTCCAGCGTGTTTATAAACTTCACTTTCCTCCATTAATTTGAGGGATAAGAGGAGTAAAGCCGAAGCTTCGCTGGAGAGTTTGTTTGCATGGTACTTACTCAGTGAAGGCAAACAAAATATTTCCTCGATGAAAAGGAAATACTGATTAAGGCAAGGGGCATTGCTGCACTGGGGTAATAATCGACGCTGCTTTGTAATATTTTGGAAGAGGCAGTTTTGCATTTGTGGATATCTAGGCCCTTTAGCCTAGATAACAGCAAATAAACAACAAATAACAGCAAAGAAAACAGCAAATAAAAAGACTTGCTTCTCTTGAACATCTTGGAGAAGCAAGGGCAGAATATTTGACCCAACGATGCTTTCAAAATAATTTTCGATAGGTGCCCTAAAATTTTTCAGCTAATGTGTTCTTCAGCTGCCCTATGGCATATTGTTTCAAGACTTTCACACCTTTTTTTTTAAACAACTTTTTTCTTCCAGATTCCTCTGATTTTTTTTTGTGGTGTCTAGCAACTCTCATTTCATTTCAGGAGTATTTGTTTTCTTCTACAAGATCGACTGATATATATCTTGCTGGGTCATTCTTAGAGGAGCGAAATTTATATACATTCTTAAAAAGTAATCTTTTAAAATGAAAGCATGTTTTTATTTTAAAATATCATTGCTGCTGCGGATCTCCAATTAAAAGGAAAAAATAAGCACGAAATAAATAGCTCTTATTAACTTGCATCGAACAGCATCGAACGACTATTATTTCAGGTTTGCATTTGACAGTATATATAAAGTCAACAACTTCCACCTTGAATTTCCCCTGAAACATTGCCTATAGACCGCATAAATAAATCTGCGTGTTAACAGGTTTTTACAGGGAGATTAGAATGTTCCTTCTGACATTAGTGGAAAAGGTTGGCTTGCTAGAAAGAACGTGCTGTATGAAACCACTGAGAGTAGCCTGGGCTAATCTGCGAGGGGGGGGGGAAGTACCAGCTTTGAGAATACTGTCAAGATCAATTTCTCTGTGGTTAATTAAAAAACAAAACAAAACAAAATAAAACAAACCATTTTCTTCTCTTACTCTAGAATGAAATCAGTGATTTTGTTGCCTTTTATTCTGAGATATTTGTAAGCAATCCTGAAGCCTTGCCACGACTTCAAGTTGCAGAAGCTTTACCCAGGTTCTCATTTCTTTGACACTGCAGAGATGTGTGAGATTTCTGTTCTACTTTAAGGGAAAAAAACCCCCAGATTTAAATCTTTATTTTAATCAGGTTTTGGCATAAATTTTAAACAAAATTCCTGAGAGAAAATGCTTTATGAATTTGCTTTGAGCAAGCCAAGGCTGAGATTCACTCAAAAGACAATGTTGAGCCTAGCCCAGATTTACAGGTAAATAGGGAAAAAGCTGATTTTTTTCAGATAAATTCTCTTTCTGATTTGAAATATTATTATTCTTATAATTTAAAGTGGACTGAAATCATGAAAGGTGGTTAAAGGAAAGTGTTAAAAAAACCCAACCTGTCTCTCTGGGCATCATTTCCTTTTTGGACCCACAAAACAATGTTTACTAAAGTTTGAATCCTACTTGATAGGTAACATTCCACAGCACATTTAGTGTTTCCTTGGATGGTGGTTCCTTAGCTGCTGCTGAGGTCCAAACTGGGTGTCTAATGCTTCCCACAAGGTGGCCTGGTAGCTGTCAACTCTCCCTTAGTCCTTTAATCCTCAAATATCACCCTAGGAAGATATTCAGAGCAGGTAGATGAACTGTGGGCACTAAATTGATTACTTCAACTGAAGCTTTTCATACCTGAAGGGATAGCAAAGACATAGGAACATCCTGCCATCCACCAGGGGAGATTTAGGCTAGAGATTAGGAGGAAGATTTTTATGGAAAGGGTCATTAGGCATTGGAATATGCTGCCCAGGGAGGTGGTTGATTCGCCTTCCCTGAAGGTGTTTAAGGCACGAGTAGATGAGATCCTGAGGGACGTGGTTTAGTGTTTGATAGGAATGGTTGGACTCGATGATCCGATGGGTCTCTTCCAACCCAGTGATTCTATGATTCTATGCTTGCTCAAAGAGCAACACACTAGGGGAAATACATTAATATCAATGAGAGTATCAGCGTCACATAAAAAATAAAAACAATTAGAAGTTTAAACCTATTGATCCACTGTAGTGTATGACTAAATGGATAACGTGTTTTCTTAGCTTCTTGGAAAATAAGAGCACAAGGCCTCTGGGAGTTTCACAGCCTGGTTGCCTATTGTATAAACCCAAGGTTGCGCTGATTTGTTTTCTTCAACAGGATTTGCAGCAGGCTTTTCGTATCTTCTGTCTGTGGGGTCAAGATGAACTTACAGCTGGTCCTGTAGCTAACTTAATTTAGATTGAAATTGAAGCAGGTTTGTCAACAATTCAGTACAGCCACTAACTCCTCTCTGATTTGTCTCATCAGAGCTTTGCTGGTTGGTGCTACTGTGCTCTGCTCTTTCTCTTTGCTAGAAAGCCACCAGAGCCAAATCTTCTAGAGAAATGCTACTAACTTGCTGCTATCTTAAAATATTTTACTTGAGAAGGAAAAGTCAAAATGCTAAATTTTTATAGCTCCAAACCGTGTCAGCGAGAGTATGACACATTCTGAGCCCTTAGTCAAGCCAGTGTGCTGATCGCAGGTAGTGGGGCTGAATGGTGGGTCACAAAATCCCTACGTGTCTTGGCGATGAACGTCTGTGGGTAGATAACTGCAGTGGTTCCAACTGTCTGTGAAAGATACGAGTGAAAATGTAATGTGCCACTAAACTTATTTCAACTTCTTTCCCTGTAATTTTTGGACGGCTTTCAGCAGCAGGATAGGCTGCATCTGTCTGCTTTCTCCCAACTCTGCTCAAAGAAAATATTGGACTCGGGCTAAGACCTGGAATGAATTGCAATGCATCGTCCCCTCTTTTAATGTTTGTAACAAACCAATGAGCACCGAAAGGACCCTTGGTATAATAATGTGTAAAAAAAAAACAACCTGATTAAGGCTGCTGGGTAATAAAATGTCCTTGGTATGATTTGAGTAATTTCTCTTTGTGGTTCTATAATTAACCCTACAAGAGCCAGTGCCTGCACTTCTGTACGCTGCCTTGTTACTCTAGCCTTTCTGCTTCCTCAGAATTAAACCTATGCTACCAGGGCTGCGAGATAAAAATGCAGGCACAGGGATGGTTAGGCCCCTGCGGTCAATGAGATAAATTAAATAATTTAAATTGACCTAGGGGCCCGTGTGTAGAATAATCCTCCACTTAGATGACCCAGTGATTCTTAACTCATTTCTAAGTCTGTATCCAGTCAATGTGAAAGTGTTAATGTTCCTCTATCACAGTACACTGATTACACTTATCTTTTTCATACCCAATAACCAGAGACAATGATTATATTATTCATAAGATATTTTTACCTGAAGTAATAAAGCATGCAGCTTTAGTTATTATTTCCTAATCTTTTTTTTTTCCCTTTCTTTTTTTTTCTATTGTACTTTTTTCTCCAGGGGATAACCCTACAATCAATATTAAAAATCATTCTTCCCTTGCACACCTTTCTTTTTTTTTTTTTATCTCTGTCTATGCTAAGCTGGTATAATTGCATAAGCAACAGCGTGTTTATGTGAACATTCTTGTATCTTTCAGGAAAAACTATCCCTGCAGGGCTGGTCGAAACATCCTTTCTTTTTAAATTGAAAAATAAAATTTGAGAGGGTTAATGTGGGAGAAAGAGGCTTATACTGGCACGTCTTCTCTTACCTTAATCAGGTAATACACAATGCAAAAATAGTCTGACATGTCCGCAAACAGTTATTGTGCTACCCTGCCATATGCTGCCCTAGTGTTCCAGATGGACCGAGAATCTGTGAAAGTCATGTTTCATGAGCATTCCCTTCAGGCTTTCAGGAACCTCCAGGACACAGCTGGAGAGATGTATGCACACGCCAGCGCAGCAGCGTGGGGGGGGGGGGTATGTGTGTGTGCATGTGTGAGAGAGAAAGAACGTAGATATTTGGTAGGCAGTGTGGCTGGTTCTACATAATTCTTGAAACAACTGAAAGAAAGAGCAGGGGGAATCTTGCATTTCACTTCACATGGTGTGCCAAGAAATTTTCTGAGTGGAATTACTTGCCCACGAATTCACCAGCGTGTGAGACCGTCTTCATGTTGCTATTTCATTTGTGCAGGGGAATCCCCATATTATACCATGGAAATATGGTACAAATGTGATGAATGGGTCTACTCCCTGCCCCAAATAATCAGACAGTAAAGAAATAATTTTTCTGCATCTTTACTTCATAGTGTCCCTTCTAGTAAAAGTACTTCTGACCCAAAAGCTAAAGGGAAACAACCCCCCCCCCAATTTTTCTACCAGGCCACCAGTAAAATTTGGGTTTGCATTTAAATAGCAACATCCCGGTGTTTTTATCTCCTGGAACTTTCAGTTGTATTTTAACATTCTAATTAACATTCTTGAATCAGGCACTGTAGGAATATTTTTAACTCGGCACAGATATTTGAATAAAAGTTGTGTTTAACACAACCACTAAGAGTTGATTGTTTTGCTAAAATCTACATGTGACCGAGTCAGAATTAGCCAAAACATGGTTAGAAACCTGACCGTTAATGTCTGTGTCCCTGGGAGCATGTGACAAAGAGCTTAAGCCAGCCCTTAGTGCACCCTTAATTCTTCAGTTGCTGTAGCTGCCCCCTCTGCTCACCCTGCGGGTGGCCCAAGGAGGTCTGCTTCTCGCTCAGCAGGACCTTTTCCTTTTGCTGGGTTTGTTCATCCTTCCTGTGCGTGAGTGCTTGAACTCCGGCTTTGCCTTCCAGCAGGAGGGCAGTAAGTCAGGGAAAGACGCGCTCCTGCATCTTCCTCCCTCTTCCAACTTGTGCTGCAAAATGAGGCGAGCGAAACCCCAGTTTCATACTAGATGACCCTACACATAAGCATGAGAGGGCTTGTTTGCTTGATTGCTGGTGTCCATAACCGTGTTTCTAAGTACAGGGCTACATCCCCCTTTCATTGTAGGTCTAGAGTTACTGCTCAAAGGGCTATCT
>WAAB01019769.1:0-10594 GCA_013389865.1 Piaya cayana
GCAAGGCCCTTAGCCTCGCCAGATGAACCACCCAGAAAATGTGCAGGCTTCCTCTGTACATTTGTATGGTCAAAATTTGCTGGGAGTGGAGGAGCTAGGCTGAGATGGCTGTGGTGTCACAAGAATAGCAACATGTCATTGTGTGGATGTGGTGCTGGTTCTTTCACTTTCATAAGCAGCTCAGTAGTTTAAGAGTGCTCAGCAATGTGAAGGATTCAGAGGGGTACCACCTCTTTGCTGAAGATCCTGCTTGAACAGACGTTTCTGGCAGTGGGACTGCCAAGTAACTGACCAGAATATGAGCTCTTAAACAGCAATTGAACTGTTCACTTGTAGGTCTTCTGTTGCTCTGTGATACTGTGGCATAGTAATGCAGGTCTTGCTGACTTGTGCTCTTCACTGCAGCGTTCAAACTTTGATCAGGAAGATAGCCACAGTGGCATCAGGAGCAGGTGCTGACATATGCAAGGACATATGCTTGACTAAATCTCTGTTTCCACAAAACTCTTTAAAATCCATGATGAATCTTTAAAATGAATCTTTAAAATCCAGGTTCTTTAAAAAAAGCAGTATTTGTTTCTTGTTGAACTAAACTGCAGTTTGATGCTTCCCTGTGTGAGTATGCCATCCTTGCACAGTTTTGACATTCCATGTTCAGAATAATTATTAGTGGGATCCATTTTGGTCAGTGCATTGCCTGTGGCTCTGGTTTCTCTGGAGGGGTAATGAAAATGTACAGTATTGCTGGTATTGGTGTTTCTCTGTGGGAGTTATTTTTGCTGATATTAACCAGTTTATAAATAAATCTATATGCTGTGTCATGGGATGTAAAATTACTACTCCAGCTATACAGGTAGAGAAATAAAAGATAAAAGCAGATTCTGCTTTGAATTCCTATTTTTCTTTTACTTATACAGCACAGTCCTTTGTGTAATTATGTAAAAGCAATTAAGTTTCTGAAACTGAAATGTACTTTGCAATACTGGAGCAGAGTAGGGTATATCTAATGGCATTCATGTATGTACTATTCTTCTGCCACCAGTGGTGGCCACACAGCGCAGCTGGGTGATGCTGTGAGGCTGCATCCCATGTCTCATGAAGTGGGCTCTTTCACTGTGGCTGCATGCTCTGCTCTTCAATAAAGCCACTGTGGGTACAGGTCAAAGGTTAGTTGATTCATAAGTTGATTCTTTTAAATGGAGTCTGCAATGGAGTCTTGCATTCAAATGCAAGTATTAGTTGTGTTCTTACAAATGTTTAAACCAATTAAATCTCTCAAATTTATTTGCCTGAAGATTTCCTCTGGCAGTGAATTCTGCTGGTTAACTCTCTACTCTCTGAAAAAAAATATTGCTTTTTAATCTTTTCTCAAAGTTGGTGCCTTTCGGTTTTGTCAGTGGCCCCACTTCAAGTTTCTCTGTAGAGCTGGTGTTTGATTTACCAATTCAGGAGAAATATCCTTGCCTAAGGAAAGAGAATTGAATTTGGGAGCAAGTGGAGTAGGTGGATATGGCACCTGCACAGTACATAGAGCTGTCACTGCTACTCTGTTCAGGAGGTGGAATATTTCCTAATAAATTAAATCCCTTTAATCAGATCCCAACAGGAGAATTTTGTTTTCTTGTTGAACAACAATGATAAAAATCTCTACAGTTAGTGTTTTAATTTTCTATTCCTGTTTCCCTCATCTGCTGAAGACACCAATTAAGTACTTTTGGCCTTGGCAATTGGAAGTTCTGAAATGGAAGTGCAACAGTTTTTAGTAAGTCTGTAAAATAAGGCAAAAAAACATAAAGCATACATCTGACTTAGTCTTAAAATTATTCTGGTGACTGGGAAAGGATTGATTGTCTGGAGAGCTGCTCCTAGCTGTGGTGTAGTCTGTTGAAAACCACACAGGCAGTAGTTGAGATGCCACGTAGTTACGTGTTGCCAGTGAAAAGACTGAAGACAAATGGCAACACCCATGACACAAGGTAAGGCATGAAAAGTTCATATCCTAAACAAGCTGTTATGCTTCACAGCAGCTTGTCCAAGGGCTTTGGAAGACTTTCTGTCATATCCCTCTGTGCTTTTGTTCATTTTCTTGTCTTTGGGTCCATGGATATTTATAAGCAATCATGTCTCTTGCTGCATTGTTATCTCATCAGAGGCTGGCATAGAATACTCTTCCCTGTCTTTTTTTAAAATTAATTTTTATTTATACATACCTTTGATATGTCTCCCTGCAAATACCCATGTTTATGTTTGCTAACACGCATGCTTAAAGTGTGGGGGTGCTGACCATCTGCTTTGAATTACTGGAAAGGAAATAATATTTAAAGGCCATCCAGGGACTATTAAAGAGAGAGGCAGAGGGAAAGAGCACTCACTAATCAGCAGTTCATTAAATAGCAGCAGCTTGTGGTAGAATTGTGCTTATGAGACTGCTAATTGTTTACATTGGGAATTTGAAAACTTATCAGATCTTGGATAACTGCTCCTGAGTTATCCAAGAAAGTCAAGGAAAACAAACCTTATCAACATATAAAAAGCAACATGTAGCAAACAAGGGTGAAACCTTATCCAAGGGAAATGTAAACATTTAGGAAATCATTTATACTTGACAGAAAAGGCAAAAATCAAATGGAAGAAGCTAAACAAAAGACGGCTTTGATGCTCTCTGTCTGTGGATAGATTTATGAGTTTCTGGAATAAAACTCTTTGGAGAGCCACAAAAGTGATGGGGGCATTATGGTTCATGGAACATATTAGGAATCTATAAAATAAAAATAATCATAATCGGTAAGCAAGGCTTTCCTGAAAGTAACTCTAGCCAAAGATGCAAAGTCAGCTATATTTTTAAAAATCAATCAACACAGTCAAGGAGTTAGTATTTGCTGTGTATTTTAGGAAGATAAGCATACAGTAAAAATACTGCTTTGAAGTTTAGAAGGAAAAACTAGGTCAGGAGATTTTCATCTTTCCTTTACTTTTACCATAAGGATTAATCTTATTTCTGATCTAGCAATGCATACAGACCTATAATCTACAGGGTATTTTATGTAGGAAACTATAGTATTTGTGCAATCACCATTTGGTCATCGCTGTGGCTAGAGAAATCTCTGCAGCAGATTAATGCTGAGTCACTAACTCAGCATTAATATTGTATTAATAGCCACCATATGGACCTCAAATTTGCAGATTCGACTCCAGTGCCAGTAAATCTGAAAGCTTAAACAAATCAAGTAAGGGATGTTGTACCCTCAGACTGCCTTGAACAGAAATTCTGAAAATGAGATTTGGTTAAAAAAAATGAGAATTTTTCATTACACAAAATAGAAACAGAATGAAATTTTAGGAGGTCAACCCTAACACTATCTACTCCATCATGATTTCATGATCTTGAACATAAAGATCATGTCTCATAGAAGCTAAGACCAAGTTTTCAAATGTCAGTGCCTGATGTCAGGCAATTGAGTGATTATTGTCATTTTCTTAAAGGTACTGGTTGAAGCCTATTTACTTGAATCGGCTTTGAACTGTGGAGGCACAGGTGCCACTTGTTTTCCTTCTTAAAACAGGACTAATTGCATAGGTTTACAGAAATGGGTTTCATTGTAGAAAGCTGCAGAGTCCAGACACTGAAAATGGGAGGACACATGGAGTCTCCTCTGGGTGGTAGTAGGTTACATTACCTCTTGTTGCCTCCTTTTAAACTGCTGAGGTGTAACACAGATCATGACAGTGGCCGATTTGTTGAGTGTTAAGGTACATTTGTAGAGATTTTGCCCAGATTTGTCAGCAGAAGCAACACCAATTTAGAGGAGAAGCAACAGGTGGGGAAATTGAAGGCCTGGTATTTTCTGTCCAGAAGCTTTCTTCCAAGTTAAAAGCTAAAAACACAGTTCTGGAATTTCTGGTCTTGTCTCATGGAATTTGTATAGGTCTAGTGAAGTAAGATGTAGGGATTGTTCAGGAAAGGCAGAAAGGAATTGAGGGAAGAACAGTTGCTGACATCGTTCTTGTAACTTGCCTATTTCCTCTCATGTTTGAGAAGTCCAAAGCCACTTTGAAATCTCTATTTTGAAATATGCAGGGACTAGGAAATGTTGTCCTTACATGACTATCTGGACGCCTGGCCTGAGAAGCTTGGTATGAATGTTGGTGGAGATCTTGTGGCCATGATTTCATAAGTGGGATCTGAATATTTTCTCTGAGTTACCTTTGCATGATGGATACATGTACAAGCAGTCTTGCAGGGCCACAAGTCTGATCCTGTGGGTTGCTTGTGGAATAAGAAGAATAACCAAATCCAGAGTGACAGGTGGGAACTTGAATTTTCAGTTGGTGAAGGATTGTTTCCATGCAGGTATTGATAACCAGAATGATGGCATCATTTGGATTTAGTAGTGAGAACTCATACCTTGTTGAATAACTTACTGACAGTCTTTTCCATATAAAAGAAGTCAGAAAATGGCCAACAGGCTAAGGATTTCCTGCAGCAGTTTTCCTATGGCAGCCTCTCCTCCTCAAAGAGGGGGATATAGTTTTTAGCTCACAAATGGGCTGAAGCTGTATCACTTCTCCCTGTGAAAATCTGCACGGTGAGCAGTGGGGGGAATGCCTGTGCACCTAGCTTACCGTTTCCCTGATGAAAGCAATGAAATCAAACCAGCTGAGGTGCATATAGGTTGCCCTGATGTTTTAACTTGCTTCCACTTTGACAATGGTGAGCAACCCAGGTTATACAGTTAAGCATTAAGTAATGTTTTCTGACAAAAATAATAAACTGAGATACCCATCATCTGCTGTAGGAAATACTGAAGTTAAATGGCCATCATAAAATGTGAAAGTTGCTATGGATTATTGCTATCTCCCCTGAAGGGTCTAGGAGACATCTAACTGTAGTGTAGGCAGTCGTTGCCTTTGGGTTTTTTCCCCTGAAGTCACAAAATTTCACATTTCTGCTAGTGTTCACTGACTGGTGCTGTACCTTTGGCAGATGAGAGGTCAAGGTTATTCTGAGCCTAGCAGTCCCTCCTTTTTGGGGGAAGGACTAAAGAGTTTCACCATCTAGCAAGTGGCATAGTTTTGAAAATAGCTTCTTAATATAGTTTTTTCCTCCTGATTTTTGTCTGGCATGCTAATAAAGCTCACCAGGGAAGTGTGTGGCTTTGCATTCAGCCTCCTGCAAACAGGCAACAAATGTAGATGTATTTATGCAGTTGTGGCAAGGAAGGCATCCAAATTTGTGACCTGTGAACATGCCAAAGGGTTTAATCTGGGAAAAAGAAAACAGGGGCATACTGTTCCTGAGGCACTGTAGGCAGGGCAGGGGTGATAATGAATTTGAAGAGGATGGCTAGATGTCCCAGAAGAGAGTGAGTGAAAAACAGATTGTGTGAGTAATTACTTCTGCGTACCTTCCTGACCATAACAGCAGGACTGGATTTTTGATGAAAAAAATTTAATTAAAAAGTTTAATTTTTTCCTCTTAAGAAAACTGTGCACAAGTGTGGGAACATTTTACAGAGAAGAAAGCCTGGATGCTGTGAGACTGATTGATCCTGAACAATTCTAACAAGGCCTTGAAACAGAGAGCTGAAAGATAAACGGTGGCCAGCTGGGAGGAATGCAGGAGCTGGTTCAGTGGGAACGAGTATCAGCTGAAAGAAAAACAATTAAAAGGAACTATCAACATACATAATTTAGTGTAACTTGGCTTCTTAGCATGTGCAGTAGTTTAGCCAATAATATGTTAGTAATAGCTTTATGGACAGCTACCTTTAACCAATAATACGCTGTAGATACCCTCATGGGCACCCAGTTATGTAACCAAAAAGGCTTTATAAAGAAACAGCTAAAAATAAATCGAACACTCACTGATCATATTGATCTCTGCGTTTGAGTCCGTGATGCTCCCGTCAACACACAAGGGCTCATTGGCAGGTGGAATTTAGGACACTGATTAATTGCTTTCAAGTGATCAGCTGTGTGAATCCTGCTAAGATGAAACAATGAAAGTTGGCAACCTGCTGGACTAATGGTGCAAATGCTTGAGCACCATTTCTAAGTAAGGCTTTTGTGATGAGTACCACAATGTTGACATTGCAGGTAGGTATTCACTGCAAGAAGGGACAGAGGGGATTATCTTGTGTCCCCTGATTATTTCTTAATTATTCCTTTACCCTTAGGAGTCTTTGCTAGTGCTAGCACTTGTATAAAGCATTGTGTAAATGCAGACCTGGAATCTTTCTTCTATGGTAATGCATTGCCTCTTGAGCCTGGGTGCATTGTGGCGTGGGGCCTTGGAGCAGAAGCAACGATTTAATTGCCTGAGGTCTAGACTGTGCTGCAGATGGAAGTGAGGGGAGCCAACTCTCTGTCTTCTGTCAGATGCATGAGATTTGACAGATCTTCTCCCTAGTCTGGTAAAATCATCAGACTACTATCTATTATTGCTCTTCCCTGTGGGAGGTGATGAAGCTGCAGTATATAGCCCAAGGATGATTAAAAGAGATTTTAGGGCCTTGAGATGGCTAGTGAGGGAATTTGGGGTCAGGTGATTTTTAACTCCTTCCTTCCAGTTATGGGTAGTGACATTGTAATGATCCAGGTCCAGTCTGTTAATACATGGCTCTGTGGCTGGTGTCACCATAATAAATTTGGTTTTTTTGAGAACAGGATGACCTACACAGCACCAGGTTTACAGGTATCAGATGGGAGCCTCCTTTCTCAAATGAGCATCAGGAAGTCATTGTAGAGCCAGGTTGGAAGGGACCTCCAGAAGTAATCAAGTCCAGCTTCCTGTCAATAACAGGACTAATGTAGTTAGATCAGATATATCAGAAAAGACTGAAAAACTGTCAGTATATAAACACACTAAGGACTGCACAACATTAATACACTACCTGTCTGTGTTGCGTAATTATTAAGACCCTATTTTCAGGTGCTTGTAATTTTTGTCAGAGTTTTAACTATTTAGGTTGAAGTTTTCCGTGCTAATGATTATGGGTCTGAATGAATGGCTTATTTCTGAAACAGCATTAAAGAGTATTTTCTATCCCCCATATAAATATTTTTATGAACTTTCTTTTAAAGGACTTGCAGTCCTGTGTTTTGGGGCAAGAATGTACTTTCAGCCAAGGTTCTGGTCTTTGCATCACTAGGTGGAAATCTATGCAGTATGCTTTGAATTGTTTGATTTAATAACTAAGATATCATGAGATTGACCATCACTGCCCTACTTCTGCTGCCCTAGGCTCCAGTGCTGAGTTTTACTCTAAAATCTGCACTGAGGATGAAGAACTCCCCAGGTTCCCATGCAGTGTTTAGAAAAAGGTGATGTTACCACAAGATTTAAAACAGAATTAGGTATTGATTTTATGGCACATGGTAGAATGCTTGGTCTTTTTTAAAAATTACTCTGTTAAAAAACCACAGAACTTTCTAGGCTGTTATGCAGGTAACAAGGTAATTCCAAAGAATATTATTAAGGCTATAAAGGTCAGTGCTTATAAGACTGGAAAAGTCAGAAAGAAGGGTATCTCCATGGCCCTGTTGTTTCTACGTTGTGATATAGTCTTTCTAAGTGGATGACTGCATGCTGAGTTTTCAACAATACTTTGGTCTCATTTATAGTACGCAACAGAGGCTGTTGCACTTACTTTATTTGCTTCAGCAGCTGAATAGTACACAGTGACTGAAGCAAGAGACTGCAGGAAGAAATGATACGGTTAAAGGCAGGTGAGAGTCGACCTATTTCTTCCTGTTGAATTATTTTCCTGAAGTGGCTTAAACCAAACTTCTAATTCATTTGTAATGATAAGGTCTTCTCTTACTGGGTAGCTTTAGGTCCTGGCTTGCAGGAAGATTAAGCACCACAACAACAAATCAAGTCTTATCTGAACCAGAGGAAAGATCATGTCCTGTGCTTCTTAGCTGGGGTTTCCAAAAGCCAGTGGATTTATTTTTGACCTTGATCTCTCTCTGAATCAGTTACAAATATATAAAAAAATTGATGGTACAGTGAAAACCCAATAACTTATATATGTGAAGCAATTTGGTTTGGTTGTGATGGTAACACAGGTATGGTCAGCATGAAATTAATACTTCAGGTTTCTGAGCAGAATGTGAATAGTACACAGTATGCAAGACCTGTGGCTAAATGTGAAAGTATTATGAGAAAGCAGTCACACTTAAATAGTTACCTACTGGCTATAGAAACTATAGTTTTTATGCACTGACTGAGGAAAGAACCCTGCAGAAAAATACTATATGAGCATTTAAAGTTTATATTCCAAAGGATGCTTGATAGCTGGATTAAGGCTGCTGAAGCAATTGTAATTCTGATGGAATCATAAAATGGTTTAGGCTGGAAAGGGACCTTAAAGATCATCTAGTTCCAACCTCCCTGCCATGGGCAGGGACATCCCACTAGATCAGGCTGCTCAAAGCTCCATCCAGCCTGGCCTTGAATTCTTCCAGGGAGGGGGCATCCACAACTTCCCTGGGCAATCTGTGTCAATGCCTCACCACTCTCATTGTGAAGCATTTCCTAATGTCTAATCTAAATTTTCCCCCTTCCAATTTAAAGCCATTTCCCCTTGTCCTATCACTACATGTCCTTGTAAAAAGTCCCTCCCAAGCTTTCTTGTACACCCCCTACATCTCTTTAAAGCTTTAAAATGCAATCTTTAAGCTTTCATGATCTCGTAATGTAGGGTTCTTTTAATAGTGTTTCCATGTATTAAATATATCTATGAACTTTATAAAACAGTAATAATAAGACTGACTCTGTCTTCTCTACCTGTTGTCTTCCCATCCTGACTTACTTTTTAATATATAGATGGAGGCAGGCTTGAAAGTGCTATACCCTCACCTTGCATTTCCCTTTGTGAATAAACCACTGTTCTGTTTCTGTTGCCATTGTCACTGATGCAGAAGCTGCCTGTGGAGATCAGGTTGCATCTTGCATTCGGACTCTTACCTGTCTGATGAACTTTGAAGTATGCTGCAGCAAATTCAGTTCTGAAACTGCATCTGTGCCGTTACGTGTTCATGCAGAAGTGAGTGGCAATAAAAGAAGTTGCTCTTAGCTCTGACTAAATATTAGTAAGCAGTGCTTGCTTGGATTTTTTTGTCTGTTTCTCAGAATTCATCCAAGTCCTTTGCGCAAGAGAGCTGTAATTAGAGTGGAGGAGAGCAATGGATGGAAAACAACAGCATTTATTCACTGGCAGGAAGATTTCTTTTCCCTGAGAATTCAGGTTGTCAAGCCCCCCTCTCCCAATGAGAGCACTGCTGGGCTGGGAGCAATGGGTTACTCTGGGAAGAAAATCAACAGCAAAAAGTAAACGGATCTTTAACTTTCTCCTAAACTCAGTCTGAATCAGAAGTGTTTGCCTGACGGCTAGTGGAGCTGGCTACAGCTAACAAAGAGGCCTGAGAGCAGTAGAAGGACAGGTTTGGTGGAATTGTTTATCCTTACTTTGTAAATGTTCTGGATCCAAACCTTATTGTGAATGGATTTTTACAAGGTTTTGATTTAGCAGTGATTTAAGATTTATTGATAGTTTGAGTTAGATCACAAAATTCAGACATGTAATTTCTGATAGCAATTGATCATCAGCTGATTAACGTAGTGATTCAAAGTGATGCAACAATATTTGTTATCATCAACACAGTGATTAAAGAGTTGAATATGGCAAGGTTCACACTAAACTGACTATAAGAGTAAGTCAAATCACACAGAACATAGATACGTAAATCCGAATAAGAAGAGATTAACCTCTGGCCAAAATTTCCCTTCCTCTTTAGATTAGTGAAATATAGTGTATTGACCTTCTCAGGGGTGATGGTTGAGCCTTGAGGAGCCTGACCTTGTCCTTGTCTGTGTTAGCAGATGGTCCTGAAAGGCATCCTAGTTCTGAGGGAGATGCTGGTCACAGCCCACTGTGGTCCAACAGAGCTTAAAGGGTCTCACTTAAGATTGCTGTTCATAGGATCAGAGATAATCAACTTTGGTCAGTATTCTTCCATTCTGGCCACGATTCAGATGAGGTAATGCTGGCATTTCCCACAGGTTGTATAAATCCAACACTTTCCAGATTGTATAGTTCTGATATTGTCCTGCTTGGGCTATGATCCAGGTAGCAGGTATACCATGTTGTCAGCTTGTGGCTGATGATCAACCTGTTTTGCAGGCAGCTGGGGTTCTCTCCCAAGCACTGTACTTTCAGGTACATTAAGGGAGTGCCTCAATGTTCCACCTCACTGCATCTTTACAATGGGGAAGGACATGATGGGAATTTTTCCCACAACATGCCTGATTTAACCTTGATTGGCAACTGGCCCAAGTGAGGAGGGGGGTGGTGTCGCATCACCACAAATGTCTAGCCTAAGAGAAATGATGCGTGCCTGGGGAACTTAATAGTGATTCACTTTCCAAATGAAGACGTACATGAGTCACATCTCACAAGATGGAGAAGTGCGGGACACTACAGAATTAGGATACATCTCCTTCAAGAGTTTTATTTCAAGCTGTTCTAATTGTGGGAATTTTTCACACATCAGCAGATGAGAAGTAGTTGGTGATGCTTTTTTTTTTTTT
>WAAB01019769.1:10866-39381 GCA_013389865.1 Piaya cayana
CTGGCTACAGCTAACAAAGAGGCCTGAGAGCAGTAGAAGGACAGGTTTGGTGGAATTGTTTATCCTTACTTTGTAAATGTTCTGGATCCAAACCTTATTGTGAATGGATTTTTACAAGGTTTTGATTTAGCAGTGATTTAAGATTTATTGATAGTTTGAGTTAGATCACAAAATTCAGACATGTAATTTCTGATAGCAATTGATCATCAGCTGATTAACGTAGTGATTCAAAGTGATGCAACAATATTTGTTATCATCAACACAGTGATTAAAGAGTTGAATATGGCAAGGTTCACACTAAACTGACTATAAGAGTAAGTCAAATCACACAGAACATAGATACGTAAATCTGAATAAGAAGAGATTAACCTCTGGCCAAAATTTCCCTTCCTCTTTAGATTACTGAAATATAGTGTATTGACCTTCTCAGGGGTGATGGTTGAGCCTTGAGGAGCCTGACCTTGTCCTTGTCTGTGTTAGCAGATGGTCCTGAAAGGCATCCTAGTTCTGAGGGAGATGCTGGTCACAGCCCACTGTGGTCCAACAGAGCTTAAAGGGTCTCACTTAAGATTGCTGTTCATAGGATCAGAGATAATCAACTTTGGTCAGTATTCTTCCATTCTGGCCACGATTCAGATGAGGTAATGCTGGCATTTCCCACAGGTTGTATAAATCCAACACTTTCCAGATTGTATAGTTCTGATATTGTCCTGCTTGGGCTATGATCCAGGTAGCAGGTATACCATGTTGTCAGCTTGTGGCTGATGATCAACCTGTTTTGCAGGCAGCTGGGGTTCTCTCCCAAGCACTGTACTTTCAGGTACATTAAGGGAGTGCCTCAATGTTCCACCTCACTGCATCTTTACAATGGGGAAGGACATGATGGGAATTTTTCCCACAACATGCCTGATTTAACCTTGATTGGCAACTGGCCCAAGTGAGGAGGGGGGTGGTGTCGCATCACCACAAATGTCTAGCCTAAGAGAAATGATGCGTGCCTGGGGAACTTAATAGTGATTCACTTTCCAAATGAAGACGTACATGAGTCACATCTCACAAGATGGAGAAGTGCGGGACACTACAGAATTAGGATGCATCTCCTTCAAGAGTTTTATTTCAAGCTGTTCTAATTGTGGGAATTTTTCACACATCAGCAGATGAGAAGTAGTTGGTGATGCTTTTTTTTTTTTTAAAAAAATCTGCTTGGGTGACTACCTAACAGTGCCTGCCATGTATTTGTTTTGGGATAAAATTTTCAGATTTCTCATGGAGAAAGAGAATAACTGATTGACATCTTAGTCCAAAGAAGTATACAGGTTCAAGTATACATAAGGTCAAAAGGGGGATTTGTAGTGTTTCTAATCAAAGTTTTCAGCTGTTGAATAGGTAATTCTACTATTTTACTAACAGTATTATAATGTGTTACATCAGATTACAATTCTCCTGTAGGTCTGGAGACTGGGTAGACTTATGGTTCTAATCAAAAATATGTTTCTGATGCTATCTTCAAATGAGTGTCTTGGGGTATTAGTTTGACTGTGCAGACTGGCTGCGGGGACAGAGTGATGTGGACACTACTATATGCAAGTAGCAGCACCTGGGGGAAAAAGGTCCTTTGGAGGAGAGGCAGCCGCAGGGTTGCAGGGTTTACAGGAGCTTGGGAAGTGCAGTGCACTTGAACATCCCTGTGTGGCACATCTCTTCCATGGTGCCCACTGCCAGAGGCTGAACAATCGATATGAAGGAACTGACTTTGTAATGCTAAATCATCCTTCACTCTCAGAAAGAAAGACAGATACATTTGTGTTTATTGCTTTGCCTTCAGTGGATCCAGCCATTTCCTTCCAGACGATATCATCACTAAAGTCTTTACATACACATCTATTTAAGAGCTCCAAGTTTCTGGGAGTATTGCTTGTGGGAGAGGGTTTCTATATATTTACTATATGCTTTGTCCTGTAAACTCAACCAACTACATTTGAAAGCTCCTGAAACTGAATCAAATTTATTTTACAGTAATACAAGAGGCTTTAATTACTGAGACAGTTTGCTGATCAGGAAACACAGTCAATTTTCACTGCATCTCTATTACAAAGCTGGCATGATTTAAAAAAAATGACTGCCTTCTGTATTCCAAATGCGTGAAGTCCCATTGTATTTTAAATACCTTTTGTGATGTGTGACTCAGAAGAACACGAACAGTACTCAGCCATTGTGCATTTATTTTGTTCCAGCCTCATCTGACTCAGTTGCATTTGGCATGATTTCACCAATTTGATTTTCAAGGTTCGATGAGCACCTACTTGGCTAGCTATCTCAGTATGTCATATTAAAACTTTGGCCTAGATACAGAATATTTGCCTGATCAACTATATTGAAATAAATCAAGATGATTAACACAGGAGTCTGCTGTAAAGCTTGTTTAGTCTGATGCATACCACTTTCCAGATGTTCTTCTTTCTCTCCTAATAATTGCTTTTAATTCTTCTCTGACTGCCACTAAAAAAAATCAGCAGAACTGAAGATAAAGAAAGAAGAAAAGACAAAGGTAATAAAAGAAGCTGAAACTAAGGAGACTTACTATCAAGTTAAGGCATTTCTGTAAACTACTTGGCTGTTTTCTAATCCTCAGACTGTAGAGCAGGGGGGAGACTTGCAAAAGCAGAAATGCCCTTTGGAAATTAAAGGGTCTGTCAGGATAAAGGAGAGTAGGTGGGTATGATTATTCCTTCCCTGTGCTACCTACTTTTTTTTTTGCTTAGGGGTAAATAGACTATACGATGCCTTCAGGACATGCATCAACTTTTTAAAATGCATTAGTTATATTCCATCTCCTGGTCCTGCAAGTGTAATACCTCCAATTGTTTCTGCAGCTGCACACTTCTTCGTTCCTGGTGTGACTCTCCAGGCTGCAGCAGCATGGGTCAATGGAGACTGCTTCTCAGATGGAGCTGTCGTGCAGTCTGGGGTTTCTACAAGACCTGTTATGGTTTTCTGCTCTCCAGTATGTACCTTGGTGGGGTATTTTGTAGCAGCAGCCTGGCTCTAGCTTTTTGAACCAACCTAAGAGAGGAAGTCAAGGAGACGATGCTCTTGTCTGCCCATGTGGACCAGTTAGAGGAGGCCAGGGATGGAGAGAACTGAGAGAGGGCTGGAGGTAGGAGGATGTCTGTGGCAAAAGCTCAGGTGTCTGGGTTGGGAAATATTTTTGTGGCTAAAGGGCTTTAAGGGGTGGGAGTGCTGGGTTGGGAAGCCTAGATAGGTCCAGAGAGATCTGCAGGGCATGATGTATATTTTGGGGGCCAGAGAGTTAAACTGATAGCAGCTTTGGAGATGAAGTTACTGGATAGTAAGTGAGCACTTCCAGGTGGTATGCTGTTTTGGGGTAGAGTCATGTGCACAGAGTTACTGCCATGTAGTGAGTAGCTAGCTTCTTACTATAAAAAGCAAACTACTAAAAGGTTGTATAAATCCATACATTAGTAGAACTAATTAATAGAAATGTTTCCTGTCTCTTATTCATTGTAGGTGTATGGGGATTTCAGCGCAACTTCTAAATAAGCAAGTCTTTTTTTAGGATTTGTCTTGCAGGTTATTAAGATTGGACAGCTCTTCTTCAGAAATGGGTAGAGAGACTTCTTTGTCAGTTCTAGAATGAAATTACTTTCCTTTTGCAGCACTAGTAAGAAATCTTTTGTTTCTGAGCAAGATGGCACATTGAGATGATGTTATGGATGACGAACAAATTGGGATGCTAACTGCAGGGCCTTTTTTTCCCTTGTGGTTAGAAGAGGGGAGTTGGGAAATGACAGTAGGTGTGATGAAGGCTTCAGCAGTAAGGATGTAACATCTTATCATTGCTTGGAAAATTATTCATACAGGAGTGTGAAGATTGATGGAGCTTGTTTACTCATCACAGAGGTTCAGTGGTTTGTTCTCTTAGATGATGGCATTGATAGCTGAACCATTATCATTTCAGTTCTCCTGTGTATTGATGTTGTGCTGCCAGACCCCTTGGTTTTATCAGTATTTCAGATCGTCTTGACTTAATCCAGCAAATCTATATATCCTGTAGTGTCCATGTGAATCTACTTAGAAGGGCATTTACAGATTTGCCCCCAAAATTACAAACCAAACTTTTCTGCAAAATTTGCTAAACTTCCTTGGTCATTTGCTCAGAAAAACAGATTCCTCAGTAAATGGGATTATTTCTTGTGCAATTGGATCCACACTTCAAGTAAATTGGGACAGAATGTGTACAGAACAATTAATTCATTGTAAAAGTGGTCATGCCATCAAAATCTTAAAAATATAAGGTTGAAAAAAAAAGCTCCAGACTTCCCAAGCTGGAAAGTTTCAGGTGAGGTACTATGTGGATTATCTGCACTTTGCTGGTTAGTTTTATTCTTTTTTTCTATAGAATGCATTGATACTAAATGATGCATACCATGTTTGTTCTCTTTGCTGTCTGATGAGACTCTATTCAGATATTCACATGCATACTGAACAGATTAATTCTGGAAAAATGAAGTCACCTTTCTCATCAGGTTCTTGCTCTGACTTGAGCATTTACAACTTGTATATAAATTCAGAAAGAAGGTGTGAAAGATTGATACCTTCCATGAATTCCATGGAGGTTAATTGCTTTCCTTCTTCAAGGAGTTCTTACCATGCAGAAATAGAGCAGTCTCACTGAAAAGCTAAGTATTTGAGGCTAGTGTAAACACCAGCAGAATGCAAAATGTTTTGCATAAAGAAAGAAAGATAGAGTTATGTTTAGACTCTTACAAAACTACAGTCAGCTTGAAGTAGGTTGCTAGCATTATTGATCTGATAATACAGAGATAAATCAGGCTACAGGTAGCATGAGCTGTGAGGAGACCACCTCTGAGGAGTTTAGTGAGCCTGAAATCACATTCCTTGTGAGATGATGGAAATGTTTGCCTTGTGCAGTTTTCAAGCCCAAATAAGTAGGTTTGAAAGCTAGGCCATTAACACTGTCCCAAGTTTGTACATGTCACAGGCCATAAAGCTTTGTGGAGTGGAACCAACTAGAGGGCTTGGGGTTTTGTTTGATCTCAGACAGTGTTAGGAAGTGGAGGTCAAGGCAGTAGTTGAGTGGTCCCCCTCTGCACATTCATAGACTCTTCCAAGGCCATGCACAGTGATGCCTTTCTGTCTTTGGAGATAGGATGTTCTTAAATAATCACAGCTGTTAATTTCAAAATTACTGTTTTTACAAATACATGGGTTTTCTGGGTTTTTACCAGCATCAGCAAAACATATTTGTACTTTGAAGCCAAATGAAATTCAGTGATCAAATACGTTTGAACACAGACCCCAGTCTCTGGGTGGCATAATCTCCTTCAGCCATCTGTGGAGTTGGCAGTCCAGTTCTGAGTCTTAAAACTGCTTTTTATACAAGAAAGTCTGATACTGATATCCCTCAGCAAAGACTTTTCATTAAACTTGGGACTCCCCTTTCCGCCCTCCCCATCTACAGCTTTGCTGTGGATAGCATTACAAAGTTGGTATGTGAGCCACCTTGTGTTCTGTATGAATTTATGCAGATTTCGACTAATGGTCAAAATTATATCCTCTGTGGTTCTAGTAATTTTTCTGTTTGCAATTTTATTTTTGTTTGAACTCTGAATGCAGAATGACCCATGGTCAAGGGAGCACTTAGTCTTGTGTGGATTGAAATCTGTGAGCTATTCACACTGTGGGCAGCATGAGGGAGAACCTTATGAATTTGGTTTCAGAGGGGAGGCATTTTTAAGTGCTGCTGAACCAATGTTAGCAGTATTGAGTACTTTAATGGAGTTAGCCTGCCAGTCGCTGACAGTGTTCACAGCAACCTGCCATCTCGTTCAGCCAGAATCATTTAAAACTGATGCGGTGCTGAAAATGAGGAAGCTAAGCAGTCCAGATTTGCTGACATAACTGTATGTGAACGTGTTCTAAATACATTGGGGCAATCTTGCTTGGAAGTTCTGTGCATCGTTGCTGCATATTTAGTGCAGTAGAAAATAGGGTATTTGTTGTATTGGGACAGTTGTTTCTAGAGACATCAGAACATCTATGGATATTTTTCTAAGCTCTTGTGAATCATATAAGCTATTCTCTGCTGGATGTGATGCACCAAATTGCTTGTCTCTTGTCTCTGAATATAACTGAATTGCCGCTTTCATCTAACTAGGAAGAAGCTTTTTGGGGTTGAGAATTTATATTTTGCTCCTAAAGACCCCAGAAGACCACCAACTAAACTGTTTCACCTGTAATAGTTACAAGATCACACACGCTTTTACTAAGCATGTTTGACAATGAACTTATCATTGTGTCTTGTGCGCCTTGTTTTTCAAGGCTTGATTATTTTATAATCCTGAGATTTTGGCTAGGGAAGTGATTTGTAGTATTTTTTATTTTTCTTCCTCCAAAAAAATGTCCAGTGGATCTGCAGACTATTTTGGAAATTTCAGCACAAAGGGTTTAAACAGGCTTTTAATACTTTCAGGGGCCTGAAATATGGCAAAACAAGCTCCTCTGGGTGTCACATAGAAAATCACTAATGCCATAGTCCTTCTCCAAGGAATAAGTACACAGGATACCTTGAAATTTAGGTGACAGATATTACTTTGTCTGTCAGTCAGGACACGTAGAGTACCTAGAAAGGGCAGTTCCGAGAAAGAGAATAACTTTTGTTGTTCTGAAATTCCCCTTGGAGTGGCCTCTCTCTCCAGTTACAAGAGAAGGAGCTGGCAAATTAACCAAAGTAATTGTAAATGCATCTCCCTGTGTCCTGAACATGAGAAATATCACAGACATCCCTTCAGTGTGACAGTAAGTGTGACATTTGGGTATCTTGGTCATTTTTCAGTTTTGATAATGGCATTGTTGGTTCACCTCCTGTTTTAGCTGGGTGAATCAACTTCCTTTCAAGGAAGGATACTGAATTGTGTAGCAACATAGAACAGAGAGAGCTAAAGGATTTGCCATGGAAAATGGAAACTGCAGCTTATTTTACTGCTAAGTACTGACAGCTGTACACATTTATAATGTGAAGAGCTGGCCTCATATTTGCTTAGTAGTAGCAAACAAGTCGGGGGGGGGACGCTTGGGGAGGTAGAAGAAGAGGGGAGGAGTGGGGTTGTAGCTCAGCAATTAAGGAAAAATGTATGAAACTCACCCTCTTCTAGCAGTGCTGGAGAGGGAGAAGAAAACCAGTAATTTAATCCTTCTTATTGCTTCTGTGGCTGCCCTCGTTCTTGGAGGTTTGAATCAAAGGATCAAATGTACAGTCTGGGAATCTTTCCAGATATGCTCTTGAAGCACTGTTTCACTGTTACAAAACTGTTACACTAAGCAAAGAGCAACTCTCTGTCCCTGCATGAGTGAATTGTGGCTGGACTTCCTTATCCCTAGTCATGCATATCAGTCATGTTCCACTAGAGCACCCACTCAATTCTGAGTTACATCGCAGGGGTTTCTCTCCAGCATCCTGCTGTTCACCTTGGTGCCTGTCTGCTGTCCTGTATGAAGAGGCAGGAGTAGAGAAGTACTTAAGAAATCCCCTGATGTAAATATATATAAATGCTATATAATAATATATGTAGATGCTAGGTAGGTATGCCAGGTATTTTAAAATATACATTTTAAAGTGTTTCCCAAATAGCATGTTTTTCATCTATAAGGACAGGCAACAGACTAATCTAATCTGTCTTTAGCTGAATTCAATGTGATTTCTTCTTACTTTAACACCAGAACCTTTAGGCAATTTTAGGCTTTAGGGAGGAGAGAGTGATTATTTTCCCTGCTTCTTAGCAGTATCAGAAATATATTTTTCTGGCTGCAGAAATCTTCTTTTGGTACATCCCGAACAGTTTCTTGGCAGTCAAGTATAACCAATCAGCCATCTTTTCTAATGCATTGTCTCAATTTGTTTTCAGCCAGTCTGCAGTTTTCTGCCTTGAGAGCACCAAATACTCATCAAGTTAATTCACTTCTCTTGTTCTATGCAAGCTGAGTGATACTAATTCATTCCCTTGCCCATTTCACATCAGAGTAAGGACTACTACTTCCAATGTAGAGATGAAGTTGAGGAGCTGGATTTTCCTTCCTTATGAAGAACAGCTGTGTAATGGAGCAGGATAGTAAGTATACTTACAAGCAAAGAAAAGAATAGTTTCTGAGTCTCAGCTAGTGGCAACATTCTGTCTATAAACAGCAATTTAATAGTTACTTTCTTTGTGAAAAGCACCTGGAACATTTTTCAGCTTAATAGCTAAAGCTAATACAAACATGCCAAACACAGAGCTATAAACTTCAGATCCTTAGGAGAAGAGATCATGTTCTGATGTCAAGAAAACTTAGAATAAGGCTAAATGTGTGCATACCTTGTAAAAGGATTTCTAGAGAAGGCTTAATATTAGCATTTTGTAGCATATTCCCGTCTGAGATTTTTAAAGGTGACTGCACTAGGAGTTACATGCCTACCAAAAAGTATCTACTGCAGTGTATATGTTCACATATACTATAGCCACTGCTCTGTGTCATATGATAATAAAACTTACTGTCCTGTCCAGTTAATGTACAAAAGTCCTGTGCCAGGGCTCTTCAGTTATTTTACTGTCCTCCTACATACTATTCTCTTGCTCTCTCAGATTTCAGGCTGTGATTAGCTTTAAACTGACCCTATGCTTTTCCCTTGTTTGTTCCACAAAGAATTGTACATCTTAAAACCTATATTGCTTTCAGATCCTTTCTCTAATTGTAAATTTTAATGGTGAGTTTTGTGTGCCTGAAGGGAAAAAAGTAGCAGCTTTATTACATTGGCATTCTCACAAATTAATTCTTACATTGATAGCAGAAAAGAAACTTCGAGTTTTATTTTCCTACTTCTATTTCCTGTGCTTGAGACTGGAGATAGTCATATTCTGCCAAGTGATTCATAATTCTGTGATTTACAGAGATAAGACAAAAAAAAAAAAAGAAAATAAGAAAAACTGGCTAGAAAATGTACTAAATGTACCATCTTAGCCATTGTTATGGTACCATAACTGTCAGGGAAATTAAGTTATTTTTAGACTTTATAAAATGAATGCAGCTTTTAAAATCAGAGAAGGTAATGACAATTTCAGCCTAACCTGAAGACCTCATGAAAAGATCTGGAAGGCTGCTGCAGTCCTGCATCTCAGTCTGAGACACATATGTTGGTATGAGGAGGTCACCCAGCAAGGCCACCCAGGATGGAGCGGCTCTCCAGAAAAAATCTTACTGCTGACTTTGTTGTGTGCCTCAGCAACCTGGTCATGGAATGGTACCATCTCTTTTCTCTTATCACAGCTGTTTCTTTTTGTCTCACTGGAGCTGCGTGGGGCTGTAACTCCCACATGGACCTATCTCCATGGCAATGATTTTAAGTGAGGCCTCAGTTGAAGGCCAGATCAACCGGAGAACATTGCATGATAAAAACATTTTCTCTTGGAGTTAGGAGGTGGGCTTAGTACCCCATACCTTTCCATGACTTACTTAAAGGTGCAGTAGTTTTACTTTGACATCTGGTCATACCTGTATCAAACACGTTTCATGGCTCACAATTCCTAACTCATCAGTGCAATGGATACTTTCTTTGAAATCAGCTCTTTAGCTTAGGATTCTGAGTAAAAAACTTTGACTTAATATACAGGGGCTTCATCACTTGAGAATCTTGACTGTAGAGCTTCATCTGTATCTTTAGTTGCCATCCAAAGGTAGTGGAGTTATCTATCCACCTGGTGGGCCTAGCACTATCTTCTGAATTATTATATTGCCATATTCATAGAGCAATGATGTTAAAAAAAACGAGGGCTGTTCAGTTAAAATTCTGATAGCATATTGAGTCTTGATAGAAATAGCTAGTAATGCACAGTGTTGAAATACATGTGCATCACTGTCTATTTTTTGATTCTAAAACATGAAAGTAATGCCAGGCAGTATTTCAGCAGCAGTTATCAACTGTCACCATTTGTTTGACAAATTACTAATTGCCCTATTTCAAGCAAATGTTTTCAAAACAGACAACACAAATAACTCACTATTTCTATTTATTTGGAGGCTGTTTGTTTCATCACAAGGAATTCCAAGAACATACACTACTAGTCAGCTAAGACAGTAAGACAGCTTTATTTTGTGTTAAAGCTTTCATGCAGACTGTATCCCCAGATGCCTTATGGTTTTGTCATATGGTCTATTTAAAAAACAAACAAGCATAAAGATAATAAAAAAAAAGGTGAACCCAGTCTGAAAGATCTAGGGTGTGCTTTGCATGTCTAATTTTGAAGAGGTTGGTTCACAACAGCAGTTTAGGAGTGCATTTGAGTGTAACGGAACAAACAGCCCTATGTGCAGTGGTATCACTTTCTCAATGATAAAGAAAAGAATTTAGTTCAAGCAAGGGGAGATAAGATATTCTTCCAGATTTTTGAAAGCAAGTGATTTGCCAAAACATAAGTAGGAGACTGTTCCAGATGGCCAGATTTGCAGAGAGAAAGGCTACTGTATTTAACAGCAACAAGATTAACTGACTGGGACAACAAGAACGAAATGTTAAATCAAAATGGAGAGCAGAGAGACTGGAGATGCCCAATGTACAAATTGTCATGAGCTACGCTTGAAATCAGTGTGACTTGGAAGTTGTTCGAGAGTTATGCAACATGGTTGTGCTTCTGTGCAAAAGGAGAAAAGAAAGAACCAGCCATATATGCATGCAGCAAGCTGAAATCTGAAAGGGAAGCTATAATCAAGAAAGGAAAGGAAGGTGTTGGTAAAGGTGAAGCCCAGGATCTGAGGAGCTGCTGATGCATATAGTTACAAGCATAGAAGAGAAGGGAAAAAAAGTGGCATTTTATGTTGTCAGGACTTGTATAAGTTTTCCTGTTTACCTTTCAAGTAATCTGTTTCTCTTTGTCTTCAGAAGTTACAAGGGAGGTTAAAGGTAATCACACACATCCTTTGAAAGTTTGTGATGTTTTCCAGTAGAGCTACCCTGATGACTGATGCAACCGCTGTACTAAGCTCAACCACTGTGTCTCAGCTCTTTCCTTCCTGTGGAGAAGGCGATTTGCTCATCTTAGTCAGATGACCTGGAGTTTTGAAAGAAATAGGTATGTGTGAAGCATAAATGCCATACCAATGCCATACCACACACAAATGCCATACCAATATAATGGAAGTTGTAATCTAAAATCTGCATATCTCTCAAGATGTTTACATAGGAGTATAAGGGCCAAGGCAACGGCTGCATTTCCTGCAGTTGTGTTAGACTAGAACAGGGAAAAGAAGGTGAATGAATCTCCCAACATTTGTGCATACCCATAAGAAGAAGCACAGAAACAAAGTTATATATAAGAAGAGGTTAAACATTTGAAATAGAAAGTTATTATATTAATATCATCTAGTACAAAATGTGCATATGACAATGTTGTGTTATTGCAGCATTTGCACTATTTCTAATGTTTTTTTCTGTGCATTTATTTTGGTGTTTGGATTTATCTGAATTGCTTCCACCCTCAAACCTGTCTTATCTTATGTGTATGAATTATGTATTTCTGCCTAGAAAAGCATGATCAAAGCATGAAGTCATAATTATATGTGGACTTCCTTGTCTATTTGGCATATTAGAGAGCCAATGATCTGGCCTATAACTGGCAGCACAGGTCTGGAAATTACCATTGTACTGCTAAGAGGAATAATTGCTGGCAGTAAGGCTGAGAATAAACTGCATTTTTATGTTATTCAGTAACAGTGTTTTAGCACTTATTTATTGAAGAAAAATTAGTAAGTATGTTTCCTGCCAAAGGCACAATATGCAGTTCACTACTGACATGCAAGTAGTACATCAATTTATAATATTGTAGGGAAAAAGGTAGTTTAAAGGCTACAAGTAAACTAACAAAGGATTAAAGCAATTAAAAAGAAAACCAGAGCATAACAACAATAAACAGTCTGAAATATATGGTCTTTGCACTGATGCAGAGTGTGCTCCTTCCTTCTTCACCCAAACTCTGCCTAGATGTAAGCTCTCCATGTTTCAGTTCTTTGCCTTTGCAAATTACATAATGGTTTCTAAAATACACACCAAAGAAAACTGAAAGGTTGGGGAGTTGATAGAGATGGCATGAATTTTCACAACAGGCACTGTGAAGAATCCTGATTGATCCTCCCTCCCAGGAGTGCTCACCATATTCAGTGTGATGGCTAACAAAAGCCAATTATAAATGTAAAAAAAAAAAAAAGGCTTTTATACATGCTTTGACATGCAGAACATAAGAGGTGATGGTATTTGAGCATTTTGTGACAACATGGTCAAATTTTAAAAGGAAATGTTGTAACTTGTTACCAAGTTAATGCCCTGTCTACAAAAACAAGGGATGGGAAACTTGTTTATGGCCAAATTTTGTGCCTCTGAAACTGCAGACACTTATATGAATTGGCTAAATGCATAACTACAGCATTTCAGTAGTGAGAAGCAAGATAATGAATGCATTTTATATAAAACATTATTAATGAAATAGTTTTTTTAAAAAAAAAAAACAACCCACAACCCTGTGCTATGAGGAGTCTGTTCTTGCCCATCCACTTCCATCTTTAGCTATTACTGGAACAAAGAGCTGGTGCTACTGGTCTAGCAAGCGACTCCAACAACACATTTATGTTGCTTTTCTCTTGTGGAAAATCCTTGCATTATCCCTGCCATGACCTGCTGATGTTGTAAATGTAAATGCCAACATGTGCTCTCTTGGGGAAAGTAAGTGTCTGGCCTGAAATGAGACTTTGTCCCTGGTAGATTCCCCCGTATTGTGGCACAAGCAGTGACAGAAGGAACAATCTACAGGCTCATTTGTTTCCCTTTGTCCTTCCATTGAAACAAACATTTACTTATAACCTTATGCAGGAAGAGAGGGAACAGATGCCATTTGGGCCATATTTTACTCCTGGACAAGTATGTGCAGGAAGACCAGAAAACCTGATTAACTAATACCTTATGTCTTGTAGCTGAGGGATGATGATGCCTAATATGGAGATAGCATTTCAGCAGACCACAACTGGGGCTAGCCTGATGTTGGAGAGGATATGCTGGTGCTCAGTAATGGTCAAGGATAATGTTCACTGCCTTTCCCTGAACTGTTTGATCTTTTTAATGCTGATACATTTAGTGATGCTCCACAGCTTAAGTCCAAGTGGTTTTAAGACGTGCTTCTGTAAAATTACATTAAAAGAACAATATCAGATAAAGTAATTTTGTGTTACAAGTAGAGAACTTTTGCCTGATCTGTGGGATATGAAATTAGCAAATGTAACTGATCAAGTGTTTGGGCTAAAGTTTTCCTTTATGGGCTGTCTAGAAAGGGGACTCAGACTGGAATGTTTTAAGCCCGCTGTTGTGGAGATAATTGAAGTCGTTGTCCTGAATACAAATGTTAAGCCAGGTCATGTAATTCATTCACTTGTCTTGGCACAACATCTGTGCTCTAGTATTTGGTGAAGGAAAAAGTAAAACTATCAATGAACTACAGTAATGACAATGCCGCAGCTTAAAACTACCGTCTGAGGTTAAGTGTGTGTTTGGTGACTGAACATACAGGCACTCTGGGTCCACCAGCTTCCCAGAAAAAAGGTGGATTTCACAGCCACCACAGGCCCACCTTTCACTGGGAAAGCTTGCTTTAAATTTCATGTTAGCTGCCTCTTTCCTGCCACGCTTGCCAGCTTACACTACTGGTTTTACAATGTGCTGAGTAAGATTCAACCTCTGAAATGCTGAAAAGATTTGTTTTCTTTTAGGTGAGCTAAAAATGGGGAGGCATTATGAGATGGCCTGTTTCTGGCTGAAGTGTAGGACAATTTCAGCCATGTGTTCATCAGCAAAGACTGATCTCATTTTAACCTGGTAGGCAGAGCTGCTTAATAGTGAAACTGCATTGTGGAGAGCAGCTGACAGGTAAATAAATGACAAGAAAAACAGTTATCATAAAAAAAATTATGCAAATTCCTTCTGATAGATTTTATACAAGAAATGGTGTTTCTCACACTTCTGCTAAATTTTTTTGCCCCATAAAGACATTCAGGCAGGGAACAGGTTGCTCAGAGAGAGTGTGTGATGTTCATTAGAGATTTTTGAGACCAAATGGGACAAAGCCCTAGTAATCTGGTCTTGCCTCACATTTAGCTAATCTTAATTTGAGATGATTGTACTAGAGACTTTCCACGATCCCTTCCAACATGAATTTTTCTGTAATCTTATGAAGATTTTCAAAGTAAATTAAAACAACATAAGACTGGCTTTTTTGGAAGAGATGTGTGTAATGTTCTAGAACTGCAGAATTTCTCTGTAACTCACATAACAGCTCAGAACTGCAATTTCAGTAAAACTATTGATTGCATTGTACATCAGCTTAGCAAAGCAAGCTTAGGGACTTTCAAAGCCTTCCATTTCAGTTGCTATATTTCCAAAATTTTTGCCATCATATACACGGGAACCCTTGTAGAAGTGATCTCTAGTTATACTGGCAGTAACTCTATGTCGTCCATATAGAAGTTAGTGTGTTGGTCCAAGGAACAATATAATGTCAATGGAGAAGAGCTGAGTATTGACTTTTAACATTGGAAGTAGTTTATGCATTCACAATTTCTCTGATTTGTACTCCTTAGTTGGCAGGACATTAGTGATTTGATCTGTGATGACTTCCAAAAGTCAGGCAAGGGAAGTTGCTGTGAAATGCATTTTAAAAGTTAACCTTTTGGTGAGGATTTTCAGGAATGCATTTTGAATGGGAGTCATAGAATCATAGAACAACCACGTTGGAAGAGACCCACTGGATCATCGAGTCCAACCGTTCCTATCAAAAACTAAACCATGCCACTCAGCACCTCGTCCACCCATGCCTTAAATGCCTCCAGGGAGAGTGACTCAACCACCTCCTTGGGCAGCATATTCCAATGCCTAATGACCCTTTCCGTAAAAAACTTCCTCCTAACCTCTAGCCTAAATCTCCCCTGGCGGAGCTTGAGGTCATTGCCCCTCATCCTCTCCCCTGTCACTTGGGAGAAGAGGACAGCTCCCTCCTTTCAGGTAGTTGTAGAGAGCAATGAGGTCTCCTCTCAGCCTCCTCTTCTCCAGGTTAAACAACCCCAGCTCTCTCAGCCGCTCCTCATNTTGTGCCCCAAGTGCAGGACTTGGCATTTGACCGTGTTAAATCTCATGCCATTGGTCTCAGCCCAGCGGTCCAGCCTGTTCAGATCCCTTTGCAGAGCCTCCCTACCTGCCTTCAGATCGACACTTCCAGCCAGCTTGGTGTCGTCTGCAAACTTGCTAAGGGAGCACTCAATACCTTCATCCAGGTCATTGATGAAGACATTGAACAGGCCTGGACCCAGCACTGAGCCCTGGGGAACCCCACTTGTCACTGGCCTCCAACTGGAGTAAACTCCATTTACCACCACTCTCTGGGCATTCATCCTCCTTTCTACAGGCAGATCAGCACAGATTTCCGTTTCCTCATAATGATCCTTTTGGGAAGCAGTGTGAGTCCTTTAGGAGCTCTCATTTCATGCACAGTTCGTTTAAGTGTGTATCAGCAAAATGTTTCTCAGAAGCACTAACAAGTCACAGTCTGAGAAACAGACAGCCCCGGGACCATTGCAGATCCTGCTCCAGATGTCTGGTTTCAGCTTTCTATTTTACCAGTTAAAGGCCATGACATAACTGAAACTGCACAAATACTTGGAGAAAACCACATGGCTGTCAACAGTATTGGATGATAAACATCCAGAGACCTTTCCATTTTAAAATATTCCAGCCTTACTGAGATCAAAACATTCACGTATGTAAGTATTTCTATACATATATATGTATATATGTATATACACATACAAGTGCAAACATGTTTGCATAGATTTATATGCTCATTTCAAGACCTAGAAAGTAAAAGAGAAGTGTACACTGTCAAGTTTTTTTTTTTTTTTATTCTAGTCTCAGCAGCTGTTGAGCTGTATGCTGTGCAGTAGAAGAAATCTGCCTACAAAAAAGCAGGCCTGGTTTTTATTTCCTAGAGCAGACTTTTCACCAAGCATGCGGTGAAACCTCCAGCCATTTGTTTTAAGCTACTTCTGCGTAAAACTCCATTTGGGGGTGTTTGCCTCCTTCAACTACAGTCAAAAAACTTTAATGGGCAATATAAAGTGCTGGTGTGACCTAGTGGATGATTGCTATGTGCCTTACCTTGGGATTAGAGCTGTGTTTGGGCAGGTGATGATGCCTGGCATCAACTCTGGTGCATGGGGGATGCACTGAATTTGATATGAGATAAGAATAGAGTACACAGTGTTCCCCAGTGCTTAGAAAGACATCTCAAGCTCCCTGTGCGTACAGTGGAGACCTTCCTTGGCCCCCATGCGATGCTTCAGCTCATTTGTGGTTCCTCAAGGGGCAGCGATAATTTTAGAAGATTTGCTGTGAACACAGACATTTGTAGCTCTAGGAGAATGAATAAAAAAGAGAAGGGAGCGGGAGACACCTTTTCCCCTCCAGCAACCCCATCTTCTTCTGTGTTTCAGCTTGGGTTTAATACTAAGAGGCATTTCTGAAGCTGTTAAACAGATTTAGAAAAGTGAGTGTTAGCAGGGAGCCCAAGCCTTAGCCTGGCTGGAGTGGTAAGGGTTAGTTCTATGGATGTATTAATTTGAAAATGAGCTCTGTTGTTTCCTTTACAAAAGTCTGCTAGCTGTTGTGAAAGAAGGCAATTTCCATTCGTATGTCCATGGAATATAAAATGAGTCAAGTATTTATCAGGAGAAAGAAAGAAAAAGCATAGCAATATTGCATAATGTGGAGCTAAAATGAGATATATTGACACTTTATTGAAATATACAAAATATTTTGTTTAAATTAAACCCACAAAATGACATCATGCTAATATTGTAGACTAAAATTAAATGGGAATTTTGTACCTACTTTCTGTTTTTTCTTGATTAATTGTATTGTATACAAAGGATTTGGTCAGTTTGTCTGTGTCACTCCTAACAAATATGTCCTGAGCATGAGTCTCTAATCTTTGCTAATTACCAAAAGTCCCCAAAGACCATCCCATCTTTCAGTGCAAGATCAGTACTATATTTTTGCAGCCTGCATTTTCCTCTTCATGAAAAGATTACATATAAAACCTAGTAAGAGTTCAAGGTTTGCAGCTGGGTTCCTCACATTATTAAGTTACAAAGGTCACCCCTGAGTTTTTATTTTCTCCCTTTTTGAACTCATTGGGCAGCTGCTTGAGTGTCCTCGCTTTCTTTTTTTTTGTTCTCTGGGTCTTTTTCTACACCCTTAAAAAAATATATGTGTATAGGAGACCTGTGGTGCTTCCAGCTGTCAGTCTGTAAATCATCTTGGGGAAAGCAGATGGTCATCTGAGTATGTTGCCTTCTGCAACACCCTAGGGTATTTGTAGTGGGCTAGAAGCTGCAAGTCAAATCTGTACTTATTGCAGAGATTGAGGCTATACTGACTTTGAGAAGTACTGCAGTACCTTCATTTCAGAAAAACATATGTAGAAATAAGTGACTAAGAGTGAATAATTTGTCCTTAATGTTTCTTCCACAACATTAACTTTATGGTTGTTTATCTCTTTAATTCAAGAATACCTTGCAGATATTGACAAATATATTACTATCTGTACTTCTACAAGTCTTAGACTGAGGGGATTTTATATGCACTGTGGGAAATACATGTACAACAGTGTGAGTAGTTCAGCACTGGAACAGGCACTCAGTGAGCTTCTGTGGGCTCCATCCTTGAAGGTTTCCAATCCTGATCTGCCTTTGAAGTTAGCCCTGGTTTGAGAGCAGAGCTGCAGCAAGCATTCTCCACAGGTCACTCCCCAACCTGATTTACTCTCTGCACCTATGTAAAAACAAGACCTCCCGAAGTTGGTTTAAGCAAGTAGAAACGAGGGGAGTTGTTTACAGCCCTGTCTAGGGGGATTCAGTGTCCCAATAGGCTAAATTAAATACAGTAGTAGTCATTCAGTGTGCGGAAGTGGGAAAGGAGAAGCCCAGGGAGAACTGCAGGGACCTCTCATGAGCCACGTTGTTGCCTCTTCTGTTTTCCAGGCCTGCAGCACTACTTGTTAGGTTTCTTCAAAATGTTTTTCTTATTCCAGGGACAAACTCTGTTGCCCTTAAATCCAGTAGTAAATTTTCTAGTAACTGTAGCTACGATTTAATCCCAGGTCACTGTCAGAAACCACTCATTTCCACAAACAGAATAGTGGTGTTGAATAAAATACAGTAGACTAGACTTTTTCATTCAAAAGGGACCTACAACTATCATCCAAACTAACTGCCTGATCAATTCAGGGCTCACCAAAAGTTGAAGCGTGTTGTTAAGGACATTGTGCAAATGTCTCTTAAACACTGACAGGCTTGGGGCATTCATTGACCAGCTCTCTAGAAAGCCTGTTCCAGTGTTTCACCATCCTCTTGGCAGAGAAATGCTTCCTAATATCCAGTTTAAACTCACACAGACACCAAATATGCGTGTTTCTATTTTCTGTGAAATTCATGTGCACAAGTGAACACTTTAGGTGCATTCCTTACAGAATGATTATGCTTATGTACCATGTACTTGCATTAAGCTAGTGGTTATTTTTATCAAATTTAAAGGGTGAAATCTTAATATTCCCAGATAAAAAGCAAAACAGAGACATAGTGCATAATAAATGTTCTTTGATATATAAAATGTTGGTTTAAATACATTTGCTGTTTTACCTTTCAAACTGAGGTGAAGCATGGAATTTTGCAAGCTGCTGTTGCAGGGTAAATAGATAAATAAAATGGCACTTAACAGCCTAAATTTTGAAGCATTGTTTTCCTTGCACAGGAACTTTTATCCAAGGGTTCTAAAATTAACTCTTGATGAAGGAACAAAACTTTCTGAAAATTGAGTAAAGTTCGAAGATCCTTGCAGTGATACATAGCTGCTGAAAGAAATACAAACCATGCAAGGTTCTAGTGAGAATTTGCAGCTTTCTGTTGCAGTCCAGAAAAATCCTAGTATCTGTGGGTCTTTAGGATATATAAATCCTTAACATTCAGTCTTATAGTACTAGAGTAATTTTGCATGTCATGGTTAAAGTAATTTTGCATGTCATTACCTAAACTTTTTGATTTGGTCTGTTGTATCCTTTGAATGCTAGGGGTAACTGTGTTTTGAACACAGTGATAGACTTTATTAATAGTAATAGACTAACACAGTAAATAGATTTTATTTTTATTTTAGGTTTTCTAGCAATTCAGTAAAGTATGAAAAAAAATTAATTTAACTAACTCATAACATTTTTATACTTCCCAGAAAGGGAGGATTCTGTTACTTGTTAACTCTCTCCTAATGCCTGGTAATTTTGTATACAATATTTGCTGTAAGACAGATTTTTTACCACTGTATAGTACATTTTAAGCACATAGAAGTCTAAAATGCTACAAAAATTAGAAGCTAGAGATTAAGAAAAAATTAAAAACTAGGAACAAATATTCTTTAAGTTAGTTTGAAATATCTGTTCATTTCATTGAATTAACTATGCTTGGGGCAAATACTTTTTATTTTGACTGACATTTTTTGAAATAAAACCTTCATGAACATGCAGTTTGGCTCTCACAGGACAACTTAGCTTACGCAGCTATGGTCTAAAGTTAGGTGCCTAGGTTCCTGTGAATTTTGAATCCATGATCTTTTAAGCAAGCATTACCGTAATTGCCATGTCAATAAAAATGTCTATATTTTAATTTTCAGTTGGAAATTTATAGTTTTGTGGAGCGGAAGACTCGCTGTAGCAGTGTCATTGGAAAATGAAACCACAAAGAACTAGATCAGCGGCTGAAGATGGCCTGTTTTGTTTTGCTTTTTTATTCTATAACCTTGCTCTGCAAACTTCCAATAACCTCTTTCTGCAGAGCTAGGCAGAGCGAGTAAGTCTGCTGTCAGAAAGTGTTAGGCGAACCTGCCAAGCAGGCAGAGTGATCCCTCCTTCCTGTAATCTCTGCCTGCAGGCAGCTACCACTGCTGGTCTTTGCCAGGGTAATCTATTTTGCCCAATGGAGAGCTCCTGAAAATCGTTGCTGTTGAAACCACTGCCTCTTCACTGACAAACTAGTGACCACAGGGTGGTTTTGGGAAGTTAAGGTTAGCTTTGACAGATGGCAGTAGACCTTTTTCTTAACCTTCTACCTTTAGGACAGGGGAAAAAATAAACATCAACGTTTACTTATACTATCACTTGTACTATCACTAGAATGTTCTGATTTTTTTCTGAGTTGTTGGCTTTCAGATGCCTTCTTTTGAACAGGTGGGATCTAATTATATTCTTTTGCAGCTTTGTGTAATTCCTATGTCATTGATGAGATGGGGCTGGTAAGGCTGAGAACAAGGTGAATTCTGTGTAAGTAGTAGGTAAACATCACCTTACTATGTCAAGAAATAAGAAAATGGGCAACAGTTATCTTCACTTGGACTGAATAACTCTCATGTAAAATATTCTTGTCTATCAGTATTCTTAAGACTGTTCTGGTTAGATTTCACTGTAGTGATTGAAATGGCTATCTTTCTTTAAAGTGGACGACTAAGAAATAGTTATGTGAGACAAAAGGCACAAAACCTACTTTGATGCTAAATTGTCCAATAACACTAAGTTTTGCATTCCTCTCACTGCTTCTCCCACAGCATGGCACTAATGGATTTTCTGAACTTTTGCACTTAGTCACATTTTCCAAGAACATCCATAAACTTGGAGGGTTTTTTTCCCTCTTATCCATCTGCTTAACTGGGCTGAAACTGGCCAGTTGATTGAAGAATAAGAAGTCTGGAAAGCAGACGGACGCAGACTGATGCATAGATCATATTACCACATGAGCATTGTTTCCTCAGGGAAAATTAATTCTGAAAATAACTCTGTCAAGGGAGGTTTTATCTGCATAAATGTGCAGATTACATACCTCCCCAATAATTTCAACACATTTGATAAGATATGAAAAAAAGCCAGTGTTCTGTCCAGATTCACTAGAAGCACAGCCAGTGGGGAAATCTCCTTTAAGAATGGGAGACTTCTAGTGATGAGAGTGTTGAAAAAAAACCTGAAAATGGAACACATCTGGCTATTGGGGTAGGAAGACATGAATTTTGAGTAGTGCAAGGTCTGAGAAGACTAATGGGGAAATAATTCACTGTTTTGCTAACTATACCACTAGGGTGATACCAGCTGTGTCCAAGCTGTCCTTCCTTTGGTACTTGACTGTGAGCACTGCAAAGGATGGCAGAGGAGAGGTGAATATGTCTAGAGCACTCCATATTTGACCACCCTGCAGAGGCTGACATTCAGAATACCAAACATAGAGATAGATTCAGAAATATACCATTGTTCCTGAAGTAAGGCACTGAGGAGACTATGTAGCAACCTTCTAGTACCTGAAAGGGGCCTTCAAGAAAGCTGGTGAGGGACTTTTTGCAAGGGCATGTAGTGCTAGGACTAAGGGGAATGGTTTTAAATTGGGAGGAGGAAGATTTAGATTAGATATTAGGAAGAAATTCTTGACAATGAGAGTGATGAGGCACTGGCACAGGTTGCCCAGGGAAGATGGGATACCCTGTTCCTTGAAGAGTTCAAGGCCAGGCTAGATGTGCCCTTGAGCAGCCTGATCTAGTGGGAGTTGTCCCTGCCAATAGTTGTGTGTGTGTGTGTGTGTGTGTGTGTGTGTGTGTGTAACTAGATGATCTTTAAGGTCCCTGCCAACTCAAACCATTCTATGACTCTGTGTAGACATAACTGTAAAGGTGGTTGACAGTACCAGCTCATTTCATGCAACGTACCTAATCACCAGGTTTCTTTTTTTTTTAATGAACATAAGCGCTATGTTCATCACAGCAAATTACCACTGTAAAAGTACTATATGTTCCATGTATGCATAGCCTTGAGCATCAAATTGGTATTTAGAAGTAATGTCCTTACATCTCCCTAAAGGGTAGACTTCTAAACTGTTTTCATAGTACCATTTTAACAATCCATTAAGAGCCTCCAATCTTTCCAGCAATGAAATCCATCACTTGCTCAGCACATCCTTTAATGTAGCAGCCTTGCTTAGATTTGCTACTTATCCAATTTTTTTTTCACTTTGTTTATAGCCAGCATCAGAAGTATAATGTCTGTATGCCAAGTAAAGAAAAAAAAATCCATCTGTGACCATTTCCATTTGCTGAGTCTAGGGTATTATCATTACATTTGGGCTTTTTATTTTCCTGGTAATAGCGATGTTTCTTTTTGCACTAAGGTTTAAATACAGATGTAAATTCATGGATTTGCCAGTGTGAATTCTGTCATAGTGTCTGTTTACTTAGCTTACCTGGCTACCTGGCAGTTAGCAAGCAGCAAAGCCTTTCTTCTTAATGGTGCCAACAGTTGGTGAAAGAGCTGATCACTTCTTTTCCAAGAACAGAGTGGTCATATTTCACCTTATTTCTGACGCTTCCTGATTTGAACTGAAACAATAAGACATATCCAGTGTTGCCCAGTATACCAGTTTTTCATTCAGAGATGGAGATTAAGATGGAGGTGATGCATTTTCACAATTCTCTGGGGAGTCTGAGATTTTGTCATCCAGCAGCATGGTCCTTCCTCCGTCACGGCTCTTACTGGTTGACAGTTTGTGCGTCTCTCCATCCCTTTTACGTGTCATGCTAAGGACTCATAGGAAAGGCTGCCATAGTATTTTTTCCCAGCCTTCCAGTGGTTCACTACTTTCCACCATCTCTGGTGTGTCTTCGCTGTGCCTTGGGGAAACACTGTGGTAGCTTGTCCCTTCTAGCCCGCTTCCAAGAAATACCCTTTATCTCAGGTAGTCACTTACTAACAGGGGCTGATAAGCTGCAGGATGCAGCTGAGCTGGCCATATTTAAGTGTTGCAGGGGAGCAGTGAGCAGTCAAAGAAAAGAAGGTTGCGCAAAGAGTTTTGTTAAACAGAAGATGAATATATTTGGCTCAGAACCCATTCGTTTTTTATAAATCTGAATGCAAAAAAATGGAGTGAAAGGATTAGAGTAATTTACTTAACTGGTTGGCTTTTAATTTGTGCTCTTAGGTTAGTCCATGTCTAGTTTTTTTCTGGTGTGATTTAAAAAAATTATAGTTCCATTGATACTTTGGTGTTGCAAAACAGAGGCAGAGATCCATCTGATCTGTGAGCAAGTGCATGTTTATTCAGCTTAGCTACTTTACTATATACTCCATTCCGTTACATCCCTCTGTCCCCATGAGGGTGACTACAGAGTATTATTGATTAAAGGTAGCTGTCCATAAAGCTATTGCTAACATATTATTGGCTAAACTACCACATGTGCTAAGAAATCAAGTTATGCTAAAGTTAGCTATGTTTACAGTAGTGTGCGGGGATTCCCACCGAACTAGCTGGTGTTTATAATTTTGGCTCTCTGCTTCAAGGTCTTGCCAGCTGCTCAGCACCAAGTCTCACGGCATCCAGGCCGCCTTCTCTGTAAAATCTTCCCACACATTGCCAGCTCACATTGAGCTTCTCATCAGCCACTACCCTCAAGTCCTTCTCTGCAGGGCAGCTTTCAATCACATCATACCCCATTGTGTACTGAAAACGGGAATTGCCTCAATCCAGGTGTAGGACCTTGCATACGAACCTCATCAGGTTCTCACATCCCTACTTCTCCATCCTGTCCAGGTCCCTCTGGATGACATCCCTTCCTTCCTGTGTGCAACTGTACCACTCAGCTTTGTGTCATCTGCAAACTTGCTGAGGGTGCACTCAATCTCACTGTCTGTGTCATTGATGAAGTCATACTGTGTCATATTGCTCCTTTTGCTGAGGTGTCTCCTGTAAATCTTACAAGCAGGTGTTTAGAGATGCCTTTGTGATTAACAGACCAGCCCCAGACAGCATTTATAACTTGGATTCATTTGTCCCACCTGCCTGATTGCTGTCCCTCTATCAGTTAAGGCTCCAGGTTCATGGAGGGTCTTAAACAGGGTCTAGGAAAAAAACACATTCAGCATTAGTAGAATTGGGTGAATCTTGTGCTAAAATTATATCTAATTATAATGACAGCAAATGAGATTATTTCTCCCATTGCTGAGTTCAGCATGAGTGGAGATGAGAGAACTCTGTGAAAATCTGAGCTACCCTAAGTCACAGTTTCTCAGGATAGATTCTGTTGTTGCATAGATAATTTTGTTTCATTGTATTAAACTTACCTATATTTACATTAATTTTAAAACATTTGAAAATAGATTATCTGCATCTAAGGCTTTGTTTTCAGGTAGTCCAAGCAGAAGAAAAGGAGAATACTAACCAATGTGAAAAAGGAGGTGAAAAAAAAGTTACATTTTTTCCTGTCTTTTTTTCTGTCTTCTCTGAAAGGAGTTGACTTTATGACTTGTTAAGAATGGTCAAGATATTGTCAGTCTTTATGAACATTTGGATTCCACAGTGCTGTGGAAAAAACTAAATGACAGGAGATAGAAAATATAATGGCTTTTAAGGACGAACGAATCTTTGCTTCCAACATAATTTTTTTTTCTATTACTGTTCTGAAGAACTAGAGAATGTTCTGACACATAACTACATGAGTACTGAAACATAAACGTGACAGCCAGTTTCAGAAAATAACGGTAATTCTTCAGATTTTTCAGATTCTTCTTAAAATTGGAAAGTTAGAAATCATACTGCAGTAAAACTGATGGATAAGTAGAACTGATACAGGCCAAAGAAGAGAACAACAAAATCCTAACCAGTTTTAATTGGCAGTTCTGCTGTTGTCAGGATTTCTGTTAATTAAAGTGTTTCTTTTTGGTGAAAAATGTACTTAGGTAGTACAACATCTGTAAATTTACAGTCCTTACTTTTCAAAAAGAAGTGCACGCGCCTGTCAAAGAAGATCAGTGCCTGTGAGGTGTGGAAGTCTCTTCCCATATCTTGGTATCTATCTAGAGATTGTAGCACCTCCTCCTCCCCATCTTTATAGGGCAAGTGTGCTTGGACTGCTTAATCTAAAATTCTAATCCCAAATCTGAGTTAACAATAAAATTCTGATTTACTAGATCTAGTTGCTAGTCATAGGTCTCTAGATAAGTTAAAACAGGTGATTTATACAGCACATTGTAAATGGAAGTGAGCTGTGACTCGGTTATCAACATTTTAACACCTCTCTGTAGGTTCTTGACTGATTATGTGGACATCTACAGAGGTTGAAAACGATGGGTGATGTAGCTTCCTGTGCTTGGAAATGCTTTTTAGAGCAAGAAATTGTCATTAAATTTCATTAAATATTCACCTTCCAGATGCATGGTTGTGGAAGCTGATGCCTGTTCCAGGAGAGAAGAGGCACTGTCTTAGAGGGGAAAAAAAAATCAAGGAAGAGAAAGAGAGAATGATCAGATCAACAGCAAACAGAAAGACACTCAGAATAATGCATTGCCACAGGTAGCTAATGATGCCCTTCATGGTATCTGCAGTATACTGTGTATACTGGGCCCATCACAACAGCCATTGTAAACCCATGAAGGGGGATGTTCTTCCAACAATCTGAAATAATGTGCCGAATAGCAGACTGACAAGGGACAGATTTTTAAAAGAGCATGTGGTTTCAGGTCATGTCTTTAGAACTTCAGCAAGCAGCAGAAAAGACTTCTTCAGGTGAAGTACTTCCCTTGCCATAGCCCAGAAACAAAATAACTGGAAGAGAGAGGTCTGTCTTCCCCTTTGAATGGCTCCTTGTCCATCCCCTCCTCAAAAGAAAAGGTTACTTAATAAACAACAAATCACACAGCAAAAGATGAGAGAGAGGATCACCTGTCATCTTTCCATACATCTGTACTCACACAAATGCACTTGCACAGAAGATGAAGGTATGTATAGGTATAAAATGAAAACTATAGGAGAACTTTTATCAATAGAGCATGAAATTGAGGCAACTGGGATAGGTAACATTAGAGCTATGGCTCAAGGGTGCCCGGGAAATAGTACCTATGAAATGATCTAGATTTTTGAAGGATGTAATAAGCCAAAGTCAAGCTGTTCCTTGCAAACAAATCATATCTTGCTTCCGTGTTGTTTTTAACCAAGACGGCAGTCTGAAATAACAGTATATTCTGTCATGTTGAGCCAAAACATATTTGAAGATGATGGTTTGAACCACAGATGACCATTCCATCATGCAGAGGGATTTAAGAGACATCATAACTGTAAAGACTGCATCTGGAAGTTGTAAATTTGATCTGGGGAAGAGGCTGGGCTGTCTGATATATCTGCAGCGTCCAAAGGATTTTCTCTCTTCAAAAAGGAACAGTAGTCACAGTGTGGAGGAATCCTGCAGTGACTGTTTAACCTCCTGCCTCAGTTCTTTTGTTTCAGGCTTAACGAAACATTTTAAATTAGTCACTAACAGATGAAGAAACAAATACTAACATGAAGCTTGCAGGCGCACAAATCAGTTTGAATGTAACCCTGATGATAAGGAAACAATAATTAACATCTCCTATAAATAAGAATGGCTTATTTGCAGGAAATGGAAAGAAATTATAAGCTTGAAGACAGCTGCAAGCTGAGTGTTAGATTTGGTGGGTTTGGTGGATGAGTGATTTCTCACCCTTGTTCTCATGACATGGGAGGAGCAACAAGGGAAAAGCCCACCTTGGAGGGAAAGTCTGACACCTAGTAATGCTGAGTCCCACATTAATGATAGCTTTTAGATGTATATGAACAAAAATACCATTGTCATTTACCCAAATTCACAGAAAACTTCTGTCCCTCCTTCAGCAGTTAGCTCCTATGTTTAGCCTGTGCCTCCCAGAAGAATGAAGCTGGCTACCGGAGTCAGAGTGGGAATTGCTGCAGCATCCACACGTGTATGGCTGGCTGTTTGAAGACAGGGGTTTGTCTTCATGTAAATAAATTAGAAGGCTTAAAGGAGAGAAATGGATCTAGCAGTGGTCTCAATCTTAAGGTGGTGGAGAGAACCACTGGCTTCACTGGGGAAAGATAGCAGGGGTCACCTTTGTGTGAGGTGCGTTCCAGCTGGAGAGAGGCAAAGAGAGGATGAGGCTGTGCCTGGTGCTTTGGGCTGCAGAAGCTTCAGCATGGGGTTGCTGTACCTCTGGAGATGAAGGCTGAGGGCTTTCATTGCAGTTTTTTGCACAATTATGATTTGTCTAATAACTCTGTATGTTGTAAAAGATTGGCTTCTCTAAGTCCAATACAATGATTTGTGTAATGAGTTTATTTAAATTCCTCTCATGATTTATGAAGTTGCTTCTTTATCTTTACACTGTAGTTCAGGTTTTATATTTTAATATAAAGAGTGAGAAACTGAATAGGGAAAAAAATTTCCTCTAATTTCCTCTAAGCCTTCATAACTTTTGGCAGGGCAGATGCCACATTTAAAAAACAATGTTTAAAATAATGCAGTCTTGTCAAACTCATGTTGGAAGGGTCAGCTTAGAAAAATCTTATCTGAATTATTATGCCTACATAATCACTGATTGTAGATCTCTATAAAGCCAAAGTCCTAAATAAGAAATATGTATAGAAGTAAAATCTTTTGTGCCTCACATTTTGACAGTTCTCATAAGTAACAGACCTTTGTTGGTCCCCTTGTTTCTACTTATCTTCCAGGCAAAGCTCTTGGCCTTTAATTGAGTTTGTAACTGCCACTAAGTAATAAACTTTAGTGACTAATATTTCGGTTTATAGGCTGAATTATTGCTAAGAGTAAAAAGTGATATTCCTGAAAGGAGAATTCCCACTGGGCATGTTCTGTGATTTGGATTGGTGTCCATGGATATTTCATAGCATGAATTTTCCATTCACTTTGAGCCTTCCAAACCCAAAAGCCACACTTGACCACTGAATAGGTGTAACACAAGAGAACGACAGCAGTTCACTAAGGTGCTGAGCATTTCCTTGTGCTTATTGATAATTAAAGTGTATTTTTAACCTGCCTTGAAGAGGAAGTGGGTATAGTGAGGTGTCTCAGCCTTTGTAACTATTGATATATGGCTTTTGGTTATAATGTTTGCTTTTTGCTTAAAATATGTTCATTACTGTGTTAAGACTGTGTGATCGGTGTAGATAGGGCGTATTATTTTCAAGATGGCATTGAGTACTTGTTGCATTTTCTGATTTCCCTGGTGGATGGACTGGAAGAGGGGGATACAGGTGAGGGGCAGCCCTGTGATAGCAAGAGACTTGGACAGTAGAGATTTTTTTAAAATTCTATTTGGATGTCCTCACGTATGCTTACCTGAAAAAATACTTACTTGAAGAGCATATCCAGCCTACTGAGGGAAATGAAGGAAAAGTGTGGTGAGGATAGCAAATACTTAAAGTAAGAAATATTTGCAAAGATTGGTTCAATTTAAAACTAAGATCAATAAGAAGAGACTTGCTGAAATCTGCTCTCTCAGCAGTTCCTTATAG
>WAAB01019773.1:1735-142431 GCA_013389865.1 Piaya cayana
GTTTGGCAGGACCTGCCTTTTGTAAACCCATGTTGGCTGGGCCTGATCACCCGGTTCTCTTGCAAGTGCCTCATGATAGCACTCAAGATCACCTGCTCCATGACTTTCCCTGGCACTGAGGTCAGACTGACAGGCCTGTAGTTCCCTGGATCCTCCCTGAAGATGATGAACATGGATTCTAAATTATTTTTTAGTAAACACAGTGAAACAAACGGAACGTTGGTCTTAGATGACTTTGATTAATGACTTAAATAGTTAACCATTTTTCTTCTCTAGTATTTTTCCTGTTGTTGTTACTTTGGAAATATGGGAATCATTCAGTACTGACTGAGATGAAGAAGACTCCTTTTATACAGAGTGAAAATAATGGTTGAGGTTATTAGTTAGATAATCAAGATCACTCTACGTACATCAATCCACATAAAAGTATCTTTTTCAATTTTAAATTTTATGCATTTAGTTCTGCAATTCATTATTATTTAAAGAAACATAAATACTCACTACAAAGTAATTATCTTTGAAGACTGCAGAAAATGATCCTGATAATTTCAATTAGGTGCCCACTTCTCTCTACTAGCATAGGGAGCCAGTAAAAAATTCTAAATCCCTATGTCTCTAGAGGACTCTATCTGCCTTGCTTTCTTAAAAGAAGAAAACTGCCCCAAAATCAGAAGAGAGAAGTAGTGCCAAAAGCACAGCTACTATTCTCTACCTGTTACATCCTAAACTAACAGTTTAACAGTTGGAACTGCAAGAAACAGGTACTGTGTACTTGCTCTTGTATTAGGCCGTAGCAGAAAAGGAGGCCACCAGCAACATTGCAGCTAGTATTTTAGGCTTCGATAAGAGCTTAGTAGGAACTTAAGCTGTTGTTTATTTAAACTAGAATTACAGTGGAGCTCTTAGAGGAAGACAGGTGTCTTTAATAAGCTGCTCTTCTAAGCATGCAGGACTACATAGACTTTAACACTAGGAAATTGTCAGTTAAAGAAACAATTAATTTATGATCCAGATAAGGTGGATCACTGAATGAGGCTTCAAGCCTCTGAGTGTCATAGAGCCATTTTTATATTAATAAGGAAGCTCACTGTGGATAGAACAGGGGTTAAATTTTTATTATATATTTGCTAAGGGATATTTATCATGCAGTTTCTATCTCTTCAATAGGCTGTTGAAACGTTCCTCTTTTTCTGTTTTCATTTCTTCAAGTTGTTTACCTTGTAGTGTTGAAGAGGCCAAATATCACAGGATTTTTGTTATCACGAGTTTGCAGCAAAAACACATCCTCTGCAAAATTAAATGCAATGTTATTGGCATCAATCTATTTTTTCTCATCACCAAAAGAGAAATATCAGTGCTTGTTAAATGTGTAATCTTATTTTATTCTTACATGCTATTTAATTTCATGCAGATTTTAACAGCAATTTTTTAAAAAAACATGCAATACGAGAAGGCATTCTTGATGATAGTCAACTCCGTATAAGTAGAACTTCATAGACATTGCAAACAAAGCAATAACAACTATTCTGTCTTAATGAATACAAGTACATTATTTGACATGAAGATGTGTTATCCTGAAAGTGTATGTTTTGTTTGATAGTTTAAGTTTGTTACAGTCTCGGATGTTTACCTAATTCATCAAAATGAGTATCAATTCCATTTCTCCCGGGCACAGAGCAAACTAGCCTGGTTTTGAGGAAAGTGCTCCATTTATGCACAAGCATTCGTTGGCCTCCCATATCATTCTGCATAGAAAGAAACAAATGCTGATTGTAATTTGAATGAGTAAGTCTAGAAGGACAAACAACTCTGCTGAATTAGCCACTCATTGTATCTTTTGATGTCAAAAGCATGCAATTTCAACCACATGTCTATTACTAGAATTATTTGTCTGGAGTCAGTTTCCAAGTAGAATTGCACTGATCAAATCCAAGTCTCATTTACCGCCGTGGGTTTATAAGAATTTTTCAGTTCTGTACCGCATCTGTGTATAGGTCTAACTATACATCTGCTGAAAAACTTTCTCGTTTTTGTTAACTGGATGTACTGAGCTCATTAAAAAAGCTTAGCTTTGCTTCAGGAGCTCAGTGCAGGGTTAGATCAAAACATTTGGAAACTGAAGTCCTGACTCTTATCTATGGAGCTGGTACAGCTGTGGTAAGTCTGAGGCAAGTGTCTACAGAGTGTTCTAACAATTTCTCAACAACTTTGAATAATTCTTGCTTTGTTATGGCTACCTTATCTGTTTCTTTCTGTTGTGACTGTTAGACTGTCTCGAAAAAAAGAGCTATTTGGTGCCATATACTATGTAGTGATCAGGTTCTATAACATTTGAATAGCATACTCAAAGCTATGGCCTTATATTCAGGAAGACTCTGTAAGTGGCTGTTGAAGGCTCTGCATTAGGCTTGCAAAACTCCTCTCACAAATTCATTCTAAACTACTGAAATTGATTTCCTCAGCTTACAAAAGCAGAGATCCTCTACTTTTCTTCAGAAAACACAAAGGAACCTATTCTCAGAAAAGTAGAGATATAAAGAATAGGTTCCTTTGTGTTGCAAAACTTGTTAAAACTCAGGTGAAAACGTAAAAACTTGGGGGGAAAAAAAGCTCCAGTTCTTGAGCCACTAGCTACCTATCAAATTCGGTTACAGCATATGGCTATGAAGTTAACATCTAGATGATTAAAGCATTTGGAGCTTTGGACAAGTGGAAGAGAGAGGTCTGTGGGATTTTGGTTTAACTCATGGCTAGAGATAAGACATTTCAGTGGTTATATTTTAAACCAGAGGAAACTATTAAAATAATCTATTCAGGCATCTACCGGAACATAGGCCAAAGAATTATTGATGCAGGCCTGAATTCAGAAAGCCAGCTTGCTTTGGGAAGATTAATATCTTGTGCTGCAATTTGGTACTTTGCATACTTCAGAGGTTTAAACTTTGACATGACTATGCCTTAAGAAATTTTAATAGGTAGTATTCTGGTGAACATACACAACACATAATACACATTGAGGTGACAGAAGATTTTAAACTTGTGTTTTCCTCTTTAGCCAACAGTTTTAGGAATGTATCCTTCACAGTTAGGATGGAAGAATGCAGTATTTTTCAGCAATAAAATCAGATGTTAAGAAATAGTAGAGGTCTTCTCATCAGCCTTGCTGTGGGTCAATTAATAGAAAATGAATGCACTCACACTTCAGCTGTTCAGAGAGTACCATTTATGGGCAGCTTAATCTGGTAGATAATATGTTAAGTGCTCATCCCCAGCAACTGTTCAAGATCTCCTTGCTATGTGGGAGCCAGAGAGGTAAAAAGATTTGAGATCAACACATCAGGAGTGTGGCCTGAGTGGGAAATGAATAATCATGCAGGGCAGTGAAAGGAACCAAGGTTTCCCTGTGACTTTTCTGCTCTTTCTGGTAAACCTTATGCCTGGATGCAATAATAATTTGCTGGGCATTACAATACTTTCTTCTAGATTCTTATATATGCAATTTTCCCTAGTTGCTGCTTAGAAGAAGAATGAGAGATGAAATGAAAACATTAATCAGCTACTATTTACAAGACACCTTATAGATGATTGACACTGTGCCCTTCCTATCATTCATGCACCACAAAGAGGTTTTCAAACTTTACAGAATCACAGAATAGTTGAATTAGGCAGGGAGATCATCTAGTTTAACTAGCCTGATGAAAGTAAGTTGCTTTGTCTAGGCCAGTGTCCAGTCAGGCTTTGCATATCTCTAAGGACGGAGAATCTGGGCAACCTGTACCAGTGTTCAACCATCCAAGTAGCATTACATTCAAATGAAATTTCAGTTGTTTCAATCTGTGCCCTTTGCCTCTAGTTGTGTTCATATGGCTGCAAAAGCATATGTGATAATATAGGCATTGACCCTGTACAAAGGCAGGTAAGTAAGGTCTGCTCCTTGCTGACGAGATAGGAAAATGTGAGGGAACTTCAGGGATGAATGGTGGCTGGGCTGGTCCTGTCACCAAGAATAAGAAGGGTCATCAATTCGTGTCAGCTGTGAGAGCTGTAAGAGGCCCTGGACCTGCAGCCAATACTAAGGGTGAAGGAGCCTTGATCTGAATTCAGAATACAGATGGTAAGAGGGTCCTGTGGGCAACTGCTGTCTGCTACCACATATCTGTACAAAGAGAGATGGAGTTAAATAACAAATTCTCTCAACTTTACCCTCCTCTCAGCAAGAGTCATCTTCAAGCCCAGGTTTTTGATTGCTTTTGAATTTTCTAATGCTTGAGGCTGCAAGGTATAGGGTTTTAATTCAGGCCTACAACTTAGTCTCTCTTACATTAACAGATACCGTATTTGGCTGGGGGTGGGGTGGGGGGGAAAGACCAAAGACAGAAGCATATTTGGGGTTGGTTTTTTTTTCATTTAGAAGGGAAATCAGAAAAAAGATCTTACCGCACATACACGTCCCACTCTAGTATATATGGCATGAGTGCTTGTCTCAGCCTCCAATGCTTTTTCAGTAAAGAAGAAGTATACTTTGTTATCATCATGGTCTTCATTGTCAGGAATCATGTAAGAGCCAACAAATTTTGGTTCTTTAAAAGAAAGAAAAAAATGAATTAAATTAGTGTTTCTTAAAATATTCCTTTTTTTTCCAATCCTTAAAATCAGCTGGTAGGAAAGAAAAAAATTAAAGGATAAAGGATTTGTCAGTCAGAGAGCTACCTAAGGAGAATGGTGTGATAGTAATAGAAAAAAAAATCTAATTATTTGTGGCTAGCTGTCTATATAACATGTGGAATACATTAATGTCAAACTATTTTTATAGCTTCGGTTCACAAATCAATATTCCTTTGTATGAGTGCAAGAAAAAGACCTTTATCCAGTACAGTTCTCTGGGGCTTATGTATTTTTATTTGATTTAGGCTAAAACCTGGCACTAATATTCACATTACAATATCTGATCCCATACAAACCATGTGTAGGAATATCAACTTTAGACAAACAGCCTTTTAGATAAAGTAAAAGCTCTGGCAGTTCAGCTAATACATGTTATATGAACATGTATCTTCATAGATAGAAGATGCGTTATACATCTTTAACATGAAATAAAAATCATCTAAATTTTTCCTGATCTGACATTTTGTTACAAAGTCGAAACCTAAATTCTGAATTCAGTCCATGCCTGTATACCTTTTAACTCCACACCAAGCAGAGCTGTGAATTATTTCATCTCACTGAATTGTGGCTAAGTTTTTACAAGTTCTTTAAATGAGAATGCCATTCATACAGTTAGTATGATTTCTTACAAAACAGTGGGTAATGTAAATATTTTCTATCTGTTCTCTATGAAAACAGTCATTACCTTAAGAGAATTCTAAATTTAAAATAATTCAGTCTTCCAAAAACAAAAGAAGAACAACTTTACTTGCATATTGAAAACATCAACCTGATTGCTGCTACCCTTACTTGACCAATCTACATACTCAGTTCAGCAAAGCTCTAGGTATTTGGCTTAAGTGTGTCTAGGCATGTTCTAAGCATATTAAAACAGAAACCAAAACCCAAAACGAATTTAATTCAAATCTGAGGTGAGACTCATGTAGAAAGAAGTATACAGCTGAACTATTTTCTGTCTTCTGATTCGGGAGAAACCAGCTTTGAAATTTGAGAGAAAAATCTTCTGTCTTTTCACTGAAAATATGATGCTCACCATATACATAAATCTAGAAGGCAATCATTGACTCTCCTTGCCAAACATGAGGAATAAATTTTTCACAGTAATGGTGAAATATTGCAATAGTTTCAAGAAAAAAGAAACAAGGTTCTGACTTTCCATTTCACAGAAATGTAAACACTTTGAAATTCAATTACATTTCACACTGAAGAGAAAGAAACAATCTCTGAACTTCCCATCACTTAATTTTTCTCAGTACTTTCTCATGAAATATTTTAATTTTCTTTGTCAAAATTACCTGCTTTAACTTTTTATTTCATTTAACTCTATGTTCATTATATCTTTATTAGTTAGGCAAAAACTGAGTTGCTTTATTGCAACATAAAGACAAAATGATCTCTAGGAAAAAAAGTACTGTGTTTTAATTAGAAGCTCACATTACTTAAACAGAAAATTACAAAATATTATTTTAATTATATCTGTCATATTATGAAATAATATAAAATATCCAGAGTATAAACTAAAAGCAATTTTAAAAGTTAAAACCAAGGGATTTAAAATTTTCACTTGCTAAATCCAATATATAATCAAAGTAAAGATTTCAGTATGGTTATCCAGACAGGAGGTTAATGAAAAATGTCATGGAAACAATATAGTTCAAACAAATTCACCTCCATATGGATATAGCTATGCATGAGCAATATCATTTTAATTTCTGGTTAAACAGAAATTGTCTAGGCATCCAAAATACCCCTAGTTCCATGATTTCCCATCTCCTTCTTCCCATACCTTTCAGCAGGCGCTCGTTATCGGGTTCAGTTCGTAGATGGGCCATGCGATTCATGGTGCGAAACAGAGCAGCATCTCTTCCCCAGTAGTCACTGTAGAGACCAGTAAAAAGTTCACCACCTGCAGACCATAGATTAAAAAACAAAACCGAAACAAAACAATTTGGTAATGCTTTACCTATTAATGTCACCGCATATGATAGCACAGTTCATTAGCATTTGCTCAAATTCAGGTAAGAAGGTGAGTAGATAAGTTACATATACTATAAAGATCACAATTACCTGGTTCCTCACAGCAGTGCAACATTTACAGTTAGAACAGCATAAGAACAAGAGTTTTAAATTTAATTCATGGGCTTCTCATTTTAAAACTGATTTAATGACTTCAGGATAGATTCACATACAAAACAGGAAGGCATTAAACTGACACCTGACCACATCTGCCACAACAACTTTTGCCACATCAGACACCTACGTTCTAAGGTCTCACTGCCATTCAGTTAGTGTCTGGCCCTAGAAACACTTAATTTTTGTTGGCACCTAAATTTTCTCCAGTGCAAGGCCTCTGACTCGTGGTTTGCTTCTGTTAACTTTCAGAAGTGCTCAAGTCTCACTAATGAGAAGCAACTAGTTGCTTGATCCTGGAAATGGAAGGTGCATTTTGGGTTTATGAGGAGTCAGAAATAACAGGAGCCAGAAAATGGCATGAGAATGCACCAGCAGGTTTCAGAGGGTACAGTGCTAATGAAATACTAATAGCTGCACCAATCCACTAATTTGTGCTATGTTGTATGGGTATAGTTCAAAACTAAACCATACATGAATCTGCAGATTAGACCTTGAACAGGAGAGTTTCCTGAGCATTGTTAGCTGATTTGGCTCTGTACAAAACACAACTGAACAAAAGATCCATTAGTGAAGTACATAATGAAAATACTGGAGGGCTGGATGCCGTTATCCATAGCTGGATAGAAAAGAAGCAGTACCTGCTACCTGAAGAAGGGATTTCTATAAACAAGTACATGTTTTATTAAGCATAGGGTTTTTTCCAGAGGAACAGGAGCTGTTCCATTTTGCTTGAAATAACTACAGTTTGGGTATAACTTGCTGTCTGAGGAACTTAGGTGTTCAGTAGATTAAGAGCCTATTTTTCTCTGGTCCAGCAATAAGTTGCTTTCATATCCTTAAAATATTCACCGGACTAGGGACAGGATCTGAGATCTTGTTCATCTTTTACAAAAGGTAATGAATATTTCCTGAAAAATGTATGGGAACAGAAACTGGGTCTCATTTTGAAAGGACTTAGGTGGCATTCACAAATTAAGCAATATTAGAAACAATATTTTTACTGCCAATAATAGTTGAAAATCTATTTGTGGTCAAGTACCACTGTATGGATCATACATAAGTTTCAAAATCCAGCCTTTTTCTATCTTATCTATTAGTTATAATTTACTTTAGTGCAATACCACCAGTAATTCTATCTTTTAGTTATGTGTGAATGCAATTCCCTTAACTCACCAAGAATTAAGAATAATGTTTCAAAACATTGTAGACTTAGTCTGGAAATTTTTTAGGCCCAGTGTAAGAAGCAGACAGTTGTTGTCACTAGGTGGCATCCTTATGTTAGAAAATAGTACAGGAGGAATTGAATTGCACAAGAAAGGGAAAATACTTTCCAGTCTGTGGCTAATCTGAGTGGAGGTTTCAGTGTCACAGCTTCCTACCCTCTAATCAAAATAAACATGAATGATCCATTCAAATAACATTTGATTACATTTATAAAAGACTGGAGCAAAACCAAGACTTCTGCTTGTTAGTATCCCTCAAATTGTGAGTTTTGTTTGTCTTAAGAGATAAATGTTAACTGAATGGTACTGTAAGTCTGAATGACAGTTTTGAAAAGTTCGTAGTCTGGAAGCTGGGGCTGGTTCAGCGACTTCTGGTGATTCAGAGCCGAGTGTAGTTTTGCTATACTCTTGGCCATATGAAGAATGGATACTGCCTCATAAAATGCATGTTAGTGATTTAGTGTAAAATATTAACAAGTGAAATAAAAAATAAATATAAATTACAGTATCAGTTGAAGTTGAAGTTACCCAGAATAAACACAGAGCTTTATTTTTTAAACAACACAGAGCTGCTTAAATAACAGAATTTGCCAGTATCTTAATAATTTTGAAATCAATCCCCACAACCCTAATTAACAAGTTACATTAGTTGTAAATCCTCTTTTAAGAATTTTGCTGGAAAAATATCTGGATTCTTTTTAAACTACAGTGATGTGTAATACAATCCATGATGCTTTTCGCCTTTCAGTACCAAAGTGAATCTTGCAAAATGTACCAGTTCAGGGAAAGTGATTTGTCACATATTGCTAGTGATCAGGATAGGCATTTTTAAATCCAGACATTTAGAAGTTTGGATTCCTTCTGTTTGGCGTAAGCATAAAATGTCAGTATATGTATCTAGCCTGATGACATGACATTCTACCAAATACCAGGGAAATTATCACTGATTTTATCTATGAGATCCTGACGGGAGAAAATGAAAGTTCCAGCCTTGGATTGTTATTGTTTTCATTCAAGGTAATTCTGAGATCTTTTACCCTTTCAGCATTAGAAGGATCATCTTCTTTTCCCTGTCAGTACCCCTCTGTACACCCTTCTAATCCATATTATAGATTTTGAAGACTGCTCAGTTTTCAGAGGTGCTGACTAAGTCTAGATTTGAAGACAACCTGAAGCCGAGGTTTGAAAACTCCTGGCAAGATTTCTACTCTTTTCTCCTCCATTGAAGAGCTACTATGACATATCAACTCACTCCCATCTTGGTTGCAGGGTTTTATGCTGCTGCACATCACAATGATAAACCAGAATTTTCCAGTGGAAATCAGATGCAAATCAAGCAATTTCACAGACCTTCACCATGCTTCCCTTCTTCTAGTCTAACCCCAGCTTCATACACATTTGACAATTTCATTGCTAAAATTTAAGTTTTAACATAGTCTGGTTAATCTTGCTAAAGCAAGAACAGAAACTTTATTTTTTCCACATTTAAAGAACAACGTAAAATCCCATGGATCTCAAAAAACAATTTTAGCTCAAGTGATACATAAATATTTTTTAGTTAATATTCTTTCCAAGCAAAAAAGGATACCTAAGTTCAATTGCTACTTCTTAAAAGATATCTTTTTGGTTTTTGCCTTTTTCTGAGTAAAATATTAACAAAATCTAATACAACTTTTTTCTTCTAAAACAAAGAACTCCTATATGACAACTCCTATATGACAACTTCTAAAGCAAACCAGATTGAAGCATGTGATCTACATTAAAAAATAATATTTTCAGTATATATATACAAAAGCGTAATATATAGAAAAGATTTCTATAAATTGGTTGCTTCTACCTTAGAAGTGTGTTTCATTCATTTGTAATTGGCATGGTTTTTTACCTGTTTCAAATAGGAATGTAATGCAAACACAAGCTATTATTCACCATTAGTCATTTTTGTATGATATCCCCATTACATCACTTTCTACTAATTAGAATAACTTTTTTAATAAATAAAAGTGAAGAATATAATAAGCAGAACATAAGCAGAACCTTTCCTGCATTTCTTTGACCCATTATTACTCATGTGACAACTAAAATCAGAACGCCAATTCATATTTTCAATAAGTGGTACTTATCATATTAGAAAAAAATTCAAAATAAATTAGCTATTGTTTAACTGGTAAACTTTCTTTGTATTTTTGCATTTTATGTCTCTCACTCAAATGTTCTGTCTTCTGTTTTGAATGAATATGTATTTATTTTAGTTTATTGTAAAATAAAAGAAAATAAACAAATACATAAAAAACTGTTTTAAAACTGTAAAACCATAAAATATCTTTTTAATACTTTCCCTGGATAGAAAAACATGTTCATTTGTATATCAGGTGAAATACAATCTTGCTCATGGTATATTGCAGGTAACAAGAAATAGGCATATAGTAATTTCTCAACTTCCAAGAGCTAGTGTGGTCTAAGTTAATTAGCGTGCTTGATTTGATATCAAAAATAGTTTTGGCTATTGAAAGCAGATGGGAGAGTTCATTAGAAAGTGAAGCCTGAAAGTTTTATATCAGTTTATGTAAACATATGTATTTTATTCAGCCTGTTTGCCGTTCAACTTCTATTCTGTTTCCTGATGCTGACAATAATTACTAAAATTTAATTGTTCATAAATTGAGGAATTCATCACAAATAACTTTACCACTGGGTCAGATAACCTGTAATAAAACTTATGACAGATTGGATATTTAGTTTTTAAAGCCAAGTCACGTATAATTTTTACTAGAAGTGGGTGTTCTAACTGATGTGTTGAAATACATGAAGAGACACAGAACAAGAGATTCTCTTTCTTCGTAAATCAATCTAGCAAAATCCATTTCTAATTAGCGATGGTGAAAATGATCTTTCAGGATCACAGTTTTAAAAGCTTTTAGATTTTTATCAGAGGTGTATAAAGTTTCCTTGTTAGTCTAATCCTCACTGTTAGTCAGTAGCCACACTGATATAGGCTATTGAGAGTTACAGAGATGGAAACAGGTTTTGAATTGTGTAGTTAGGAAGAAGACGCTGGGATGTGAAGATCTCTGCTAACAGGTTTGCATGAAGCCTTTTCAAGGACATGCACACTGGCTGAACCTACATGAGTCAGTGGAGGCAGTTCTGCAGTGCAGCTTCCAAGGGCACATTGACTCCATACCAGGAATGAATTTCACTTTCTGAAAAAACAGAGGAGGAAAGTGGTGGAGGAAAGTCTGGAAGACCATCCTTGGAGGCTGCATGGTACCACTGTCATCTCCTGGCATGGGATCATGACCACTAGAATCTGGAATCAGGGCTCATTTGAATGAAGGAGCATCCCTTCCTTCAGAGTGCAGTGAGCATTAGAGATCTCAGGCTCATTTTCAAATGTTAACTAAAAGTTTCTTTAATACTCACTGTGTTTCCGTTTATGTCTTCTCCCTTTTCAAACAGAAACCTACACATCCTTCATAAAGAGATAAAGGATATATATTCTGGAGTCTAGGGAGCAGAGTTAGTTCTGCTTATTCTGTAAGTTGTGAGTAGAAATTAGTAGAACATGATAGAATACTTGGAAATTCGAAGTTCTTTAGGATATTTTACTTAAGTGTTGGAGGTGTTTCATTTCAATGCTATAAAACATATAAAAGCATAAATAGAATAAAAACTGTTTAAGATTTTTGTTATGCTTTTAAAATATCATTCTGTAATCAAATGAGGCTTGGCAAACAGCTTCTAAGTAGCTTTCTCAAGTCATAGTAGTTTTGATGAAGTGATGAAAGTTTAACTGTTTCTTGATATCGTATCAGTGATCTGAGAGAAATGCATTATGTTCTCCTGTTAACCTTGCCCTGTTACAGAATTGTTAGTTTTGTGAGACTGATTTTATAAGTCTTTGCCAGTGAATGTCAAAGACTCTGTTAAACATTTATGAGGGAAGGGCTTGTTTAGTGAATTTATCTTTCAAATACAACTGTGTGAATCCATAGGTCCTCCCATAATCCAGGCAAACAAATGAATTGGCCAGAAACACTAGGGCTAACCTTTACTCTTGAAATGCTCAGTAGAATAATCTGGCTTCCATTTAAGCAAATAAAATTCACATTGATCTCTCAGCAGGAACATGATCAAGCTAATTTATTTACTTGGTTCTGTCTGAGGAACAGCTGAGAAGGTCTTCAAGATTAGACCATGAGGTTTCAAGCCTACAGCAAAATCCATGGGATGACTCTTTATTACCAGACTGAGCTAAGACTAGAATCTGTCAAACACTGTAGACACAATTTCAAAATAAGGTTGGAACAAAAAGTGTAACAATCTGTACTTCATGGATTCTGGAAGGTCAGTCAAAATATAGTAGTTTTTGATCATTGTTTCATGACTTCTCAATCCACTAATTCTTAAGAATTTGAGTAGCAAGGTTTTATAATGAGAACGAACAGTGTTTTAATTAATTGCTGCAGTTTGAAAGATTCGGCATTGCTGGAGAAGATTCTTCTTCTAAGTAATTTGTTGATGTAAAGGAAGAAGTAAACTTAAAATGTAAAAACATGTCACTCATCACCAACACTTCCTCACCATCACTGCAGTTAAAAAACAGAGGTTTTATAGGTCTAAGGTCCAACTTTAAGATATAAAGTTCTAACATCCTCTTTTTTTATCCTTGAAAAGTTGAAAATTTATTTGATCTTTAGCCTCTTTTTCTAGCTCTTTCTTTTAGTGACTGTTCCTCTTGAAAGCTCAATTTTCATCTTATTTATGTTTTCTAAAACCAGAAATTGCTCTATTACTCCCTAAGTGCATTTAACTTTCACCATTTACCTGCTGTTCCAGTCTACTTTTAGTCATTGCATTATATACTGCCAAGATTCTGTTTACATGATCTCACAAAATGTTTTCAGGAAAACATCATAGATGAAGAAAAACATATGGTTTGCTATATTACAATTTCAAAGGTCCCAGCCCTACAGTGATATACTTACCAGCAAGTCACAGAACAGCACTATCTCAGCACAGATTTCTGGCACTGCAGGACTTAAGACTAAATTCTATTTTTACAACTGCTAAGTATAAGATCAACTCTGATAGAGAGAATTATCAGGTTTGATTGGTTTTTGAAAAAAAAAAAATCTAATTTGATCTCAAAACCTAACATTTATATGAATGATAAATACTTGATATAAAAATAGATTTTACAAGATGCTTGTTACCCATTTTATACCTCCATAAATGAAACACATTAAATTTTCTGTGCTTGTCTCAGTGGTATAAAAGATTAAGCTAGACATGTTGTTTTGCTTTGAAGGAAATTATTATTTCCAAAACTTACAAAACAATCAATTACCTCTTCAGGATGGCACGTGTCATACAACATTTACTCACTTTAGTGAGACACCCTTGCTGGAGTTAATGACGCTTGAGATGTAATATTAATGTGAGCAGCACCATGAGGATTAAGCCTGACATGTGGAAGACTGACAACACCTCAGTGTGCTGAAGAAAGAGACTCAGAAATACAGATTGGCAGAACTATGAAGCTTGTGACAGAAAGATCATTACCAATTAAGATGGAGGTGAAGGAAGAACTGGGGTCAAAAGGGCACCTGCCTCGTCCTCTCTCAAATTTGTGCGATTCCAGTTGAAACAGATGATCCTTAAAAAAAAAAATCACAGAAAACAGCGTAAACCCTACAGGCAAAGAAAGAAAGACCCTTAGAGACAAGCTTTAACTTTGTTATACCTTTGTAATGGATTGACTTCATTAGAGAGAAAACACAATTATGGTTGCTCACTGATGTAAAAATTCTCTGGGTTTTAACAAATCACCTTTGTGTGTGCATTGCCCCAAGAGAGTCAGTAAAATATGCAATAAAATTGCCCTTTTTTTCCTTTCTGCAGGAGTAGGGAGTGAATGTTCCTCTATCTTTTCTCCAAATTATCTAAACATTAAATAGCTATCTAGGCAAGGAATGTGTTTCCCCTCTTTAAGCATCTTTTTTTCCCAGTAGTTGTTAAATATATCATGCTGTGTTATCTTCTGTTAGTAGCTCTGAGATGTTTACATCTCTCCAGCATGAAAGTAGTTTTAGGAACGAACGCTCAGTTATGGTTTCAAAGCAGATGTGATTTCTGCAGTGGATTTAACTGAATATCAATATAAAAAGCATATTGGTAACTCAGTTTAATTTGTCTACATAAGTCTGAAAAATAATTAAAATTAAAATTTTCATTTGCAATTCTGGTTCTGTCCCATGTTTCTCAAAACAGCCCAGCAAATATTATTGTCTGATTAAAATATACATCGAGAGAAGAGTAATTTTTTAAATTTATAGATTAACAAGAAAGCATACCACAAAATACAGGGATGGGGGAGAATACTATGTCAAATAGAAAGAAAGATGTAAAAGTATCATTAAAATACACCAACCAGACACCAAGTGGCATGTGTCTAGTAAACACTACAAAAGTCCAGCTTTTCCAGTTCAGTGAAACAGTGTTACCTAAAAGGCTACTGAAGGGTAGAATATGTCAACATATTGGATAAAATGCAACTTACCTGTTGAACAAACTAATCAAGGCTAATATACTCAGGCAAATGCTTTCTGAGGCATAAAATCACATGCGACAGTACCCTGAATTCCTCAGAATTTTGAGGAAGATCTGATTGGATTGCTACCTTACAGCAAACATTCCCAAACAGGTGCAAGAGGACCATAAAACCATAAAAGTCTGGTGTTATTAAACTATAAATTATGGTTAATCAATATTTGACCAAAAAAAGGAAAAAAAAGTCAATATATCTAGACTGGACAAAATAAAAATAAGGAAAAGCTGATAAATAATTATTTCCCTTCTCACTGTGTCCTGTCTTTGTTTAGTTATATGCAGTTTTTGTATTCCTGGTGTCATTATAACAAGTTCTTTTTTCTACTGTTTGTTACAATTCATTTAATTTTAAGGTGTTGTAGCATATGGATCTGGGTCACTGGATAGTTTTGCTTTTGAGAGATGCAGAAACCTGATAATATCTCCTCTTTCCAATGCTGTATTCTCCACTCTCCTTCAGATCACTCACCTATGCCCACTCATACCACTCTACAACTTACAAAACTTCCCCTTCCCAAGCAAGTGCAATTGTCTTCCAAAGCAAAACTAATGTTCCCTTTTCTTCAGGTAGCTCAACTCATGACAATTGTGCTGTCCTAAAAGAGCCATAAAATATGTACAAGGATCAAAGAAATAGAAGAGATAAGGACTATTGCATTGGATGGAAAACTGGTAAAATAGCAATGACAATAGATTTTCAAAAGGACAGAAAGAAAAGAGATAAAAGTGAGAAACGTGTAGAGCTGTTGGTTTTCGCTCACTGATGAATAATTGAATATTATAATGTATTTAATTTAAAACACTTAATCTTAAATTTGTTATAAGCCCCGCCTCTTCAAAGTATTATTCACTCCTTAATCCCTAGATTAGCCAAGCTGATGTACATTTCTCCAATTCCTATCTGTCTAAATAATACATCCCATTTTGTTGCAGCTTCTCATCAAAAAGTAAGACTTGCATTAGTAGAGATTTTCCATAAAAATGGGATGGAACTCAGAATGCAGTTCTGGAAAAATAAGACATCTGTTTCACGTCTACTTGAAGTGAAAAAGCCACTTCAAAATAAAAATAGCAAGCAAAAACCTTTCAATATTTAAAATACGATCCTAGAACTCACAAGGTAATAAGCCATTCAGAATCTCATGTCTCCAGAAGCTCCTGTGTTGACCTAACTGTGGCATGTTAGTACCTGATATTAAAGCTGATGCAGCAGAAAATAACCATCCTGGGTAGAGACTGGTGGTGCATGAATATTATTTTCTGCTGCATCAGCTTCAATTGCACATCAGTAGTAACTTTCCCCCCTCTGCTGTTGGATAAATGTCAAACAATGAAGATATATTTCTCTGTGTGTGTGTGGAAATCTCAGCCCCATTCCATACTTTTCAAATATCACATACCAGGTATCTTTCAAAACTAAATACCATAATGTTTTGGGTCAACAGTAGAAATAAAAGAAAAAAGTCAACCCAGGAAGGGAAAGAAAAACCTGAAATCGTGCCAAAGAACTAGGGAGTCAAAATTTTTATAAAGTATGAAGGAAAGAAAATATTTTTAAAAACAATCTGACTGATACTATTTATTCTCCAATTGTGTATTGAAAATAAAGTTACACATGAAATAGTTTCACTTCTGAGATCTTAAATAAAATATTTGTCAATGAATTAGAAAAACATGTAAACATTTTAAGAGATAAAGACATAGAAGTAAGTGGGGAGATAAAGTGAGAGCTAAAATGTAATAGGTCTTTTTATTCTTAATGCCTTCTGTTCACTTTTCTCCACAATAAAATAAAATTAGTCAATGAGTGGAAAAAGTAACCAATTCAAAAGTGATTACAGAAAAAGTGTACTCAGGTAACATGATTGGTTGTGGAAAAAAAAATAATATGAAACAGTATTTGAGGAAGTTATATTAACTCTACTTCATGGTTTATAGTGTATAGCTCATATTTTATCCTAAGTAGGGAATAGAAAGTAGAATTTTTTATGCTTTTTGACAAGCCATGATCCCACCAGGTCATCATAAACTGCATTCAGGTCTTCCTTTAGTACAATGCCACTGACACTCAGACCAGGGAGTCTTGGCTGGTGTGGGAGTCTTCCAGATGATGTGGAAGGATTTCCTATCACCATGTGCCAAATTATAGTGTAACAATGAAAAAGCTACTAATGTAGTTAACCATTTATCTTGGAAACAAAATGATATAAATGGTGAAGATAAACCTACGTCTTCTACCATTCAGGACTTGAATGTGTTTAAAACAGAAAACTATATGAGCATGGAATGTTAAGCAATATGTATAGTATCCTTTTGTTATCTACATTATAACAGATGGAATTACTAAATAAGGATTGTAGCTTAAATATGTAAGCTAATGCTAACAGTAGACAAAGATTTGGATTTCTGTGTAACGTAGAGAAGTTTTTAAGTGGATCTTAGTGGGTTTGATATAAAGCAGGATAAGTATTTCATAAATGCTTGCAGATGCATGTAACTGCCTGAGAAAATGCAAGCAGTGACTTCTTCAAGAGAGACTTTCCACCTTCACCTTTTAGGAGAGCATACCAAATATTCCATGGCTTCAATAAGTTATTCCAGTCACTGGGGCAAGTAACTGAAGATCAGGTGTTAGACGTGTCAGCTTCCACGGGATGCCAGTTTAAATGAAATAAGAGCTACACATTAATAATCAGCTTTGAAGGCTAATGCCATCATTCTAACCCTCCATTCTGTTTGTGACATTGGAATCCTTTGAGAAATGTCAGAAAAAACCCTCACAATTTCCTCACAGATTATCCAACACAGCAATTCAACATTGCAATTTATTTTACAGGCACTTTTCGGTGTCTAGGGTAAAAATTATGCAAAACCCTATATGGAAGGGTGGAAGTGGAATTACGAATATCTGCATGTAGTCTGGGAAGAGAAATGGGATTCTGTATTTGAATTATGGTACCAATAAGTCAGGAGACATACACTTTCAACAATCATTAAAATAATAACGTTCTTTAAAAAGAAATAGCAGGTATTTCAAATGGCATCAAGCATTTTGCCACCAACTTGATATGAACTGATAATTTTAGACAATGAAGAATAACGTAGGCTACAAATAAATATCAAGAGAAGGTCAATCAGAGCTATTAAATTTTAAAGACTGCCTTTATTTTTTGTTTGCAGAAAATCACTTTCTCTGATGCAAGTGCTGCTTTGCTCCGATTCAAGAGAGCATTTATGCATGTGATTAATTTAAAACATATGCTTAATTCCATTCCTGTTCAGCAAAGTACCTAAGTCTATTCTCAGCATTAATACAATGGCTTTATCTTTTCCCTAAATCAGGGACTTAAAAATATAGAGGCTTTGGCTGTGTTTTCCTGCAGTTTTATTTTTATAAGGAAAAATGATTTGATATTCTGTAAAGGGAACTTTTTTACACTTTAAATTTTTATTATGTTTCAGGTAATGAAAATGTAAAACATCATACTGGCATTTAAAAAAAAAAAGATAAGTAAACCATGTCAGGTCCCTTAATTAGATACTTAACTCTGTATTCATATGTTCCAATAGTATATTGGTAGTCTATTCTCCAGAAGAAATGCACTTTTATATGTCTGGCAGGGTTTTTTGAGTTTTGGGGGTTTGAATAGTGTGTATGTTTGGTTTTGTTTGGTTGGGGGTTTTTTAAGAAGTCCATATTGTGGAATAGTAAATCATATTTAGAGTATTGTGAGGTAAGTGTGCAGAATTTTGTGATTATATTTTTTGATATTGGCTACCTTACTCACTGTTACTGTAACTCACTCGAAAAATATAATTCTTAGCATTAATGATCTCAGAGTAGGAATGACCTTACATGCAAGAGCTGTATGTTTTACTTGCTAGGAGTCATATGTTTGAGACTTTTTAAAAGAGAAGTATGAATAAGAAGAGTCTTATGCAAAGTGCATTGAATGGGAATGTAAAACAGACATTCATTGCTTGTGTGCAACTGAGAAACATTCATTTTAAAACCTTAGTAAAGCCATGCAGTGCTTTTTCTTCAGTTCGAGTAATTCCTAAAGCATCAAAAAAGGGAGTGTAAGCATCAAAGATTCACTTTATTTGGTCATAGTGCTCTGTTTGAGGAGGAAGAGTGTTGGGAAGGGATGGGACACGGTGGGATACATTGACTCCACAGGTAATGACACCCTGAGTGAGTAACGTGGTAAAATGGACTTTAAACAAGGGTCATCAGAGTTAGAGAATGAAGCTCAGAGCAAGAGGGAGAGTTGCAAATGCAGAGGATTTGGGGAGGATATGGCTGTCAATGGGACATTCACATCTCTGCTCTGAGGAACAGCAAGTTCAGAAACTTCCCTTCTGTGCAGTTAATATTCATTTGCAGATTTACATCCTCTCACACAGCACTTCTGTTGAAGTCCATTGCTTTTTTGACATTTTTCTGTATGAAAATCACAGACACCCTTGTCCTAATGAAGGGGTTATGGTTCTCAGATTCATTGGTTCCGTGTACTCCAGATTTTTAATTCTAATGCTATCTTAAAACCAAAGTTAAAAAAGTAATAAAGTAATGCATGGGAAAAACTGTGATTTATACATTTCACCAAGTTAGACACATAATGGGACACAGTTGACACTTTATCAACAGTCTTTAGCACTATGGAAATGACCACAACTTAAGAAATCTCCAAGATAGTAACAGTCTTTATTCTGTAGAAAATAAAGTTTAAAAATATTTAACATAGCAGGTGTGCTATTTCTAAACAAAGAAAACTGTTGTTGCCCGTATGTACTTTCCCATTCAAATTTTTTAAGTCTGGTTTAATCTTAGCATTACACTTTTAAAGTGACATTTTGCACATCTATATATACGCATGTGTACTACAGATTAACATGAAGAACAAAAGAACTTATTCAAAATGAGTAAAAAAAAAGATTTGTAGAACATGTTGCTTCTGCAACTAGAGAAATTTTATGAACACAATAGAAAATAAAGACCATGCACAGAATAAACCTCATCTTGATTTCTATTTTTGCACTATAATGTCTCTAGCATAAATACATGTGACACTTTTTTCAAATATTCTTTTGTTCTGTATATTCTCAAAGCATATTTTCACTTGTTTTTCCTTCTTGTAATGTCACTTTATCCTTACATTTTTACTTTGACATAGAAAGATGCTCTGAATACACTAGGTAGAGGCTTCTTTTAGGAATGATGAACCTTGATTTCCCCATTAAAAAAAAACCCTGAAAACTCACAGAACATGTCTGTAAATCATCTGAAAATGATTCAAATATGTCTCAAAAATGAACTCTCAACTCCATGTCATATCTTAACCTGTACACTTGATTTATCTGGGAGGCATATGGCAAAAGAGATATAATAAATGTTTTGTCTTTATCTACCAACAGAAAATAACATACTAGGTTAGGCCTGATAAATCATATCACATAGCCTTTTTAATTTTTTTAGCAGACTAAATATTGGTGCTAAGAATAATGTGCATTAACAGTATCTGATAACTATAGTCTCAAATAATAGGTGGGTGCCTAACTGATTCCAATCCAACTCATTTATTTAATAAATTAAATATCTGAAAGGAATAAAAAATGACTCAGTATTATGGATATTATATAAAGGAAACTGTTGTCTAAATACTTAAAATAATACTTATAAATTTGTTTTGCACTCTACTAGCCTATTTAGTAGACACAACAGGCATGCACATATATAGGTGAATAATACAAGGATGCTCCAAAAGGGAAAGAATTTTCCAGTTCATAATGTAATGTCTTTTCTAAAATATGCAAACACTAATTTACAAAAGGATCTAAACACTGGCAAAAATGTGTTCGACTTGTCAGAAGATTACTAACTTTTAAAATTACACCTTCCACATTCATTTAACTTTTATTCAAAGCCAACTGGGATTACAACATTAGGAACAGACTCCTCAAAAAATTCTCTTAAATAGTCAGGTCTCCACTATTTGACATAATTAAGTCTATTTGGGAGGTAGTATGCCTTCAGAGGATCTGTTTTCAATCCTCTTTACTATCCAGTGACATACTGAAAAGATCAATCATCCTATGGGATGAGAGTGCATAAAATATTTCAGACATTAAATCCTCCCTAAAAATTCAGATAAGTTTTTCAGGTCTATACATTTTATTCCACAGTTAAATGATTAAAGCACATTGGGTTCCAATCTGAAAACATGTTTAAAATATGGAGCTATGTCAGACTGAGTTTGCTAAAGGATCATCAATTTGTGACTTGTGTCAAAATATCTAGCTTAAAGTAACAGAAATAATTTATGTCTCTGATTTAATGCTTGTGAAATAATCTTGCAATCGGGATAAAAAATACAATCGATGTGCATCTGGAAATCACAGACATTTATCCTTAGCAGTTCAGAAGGTTTAAGCAGAAGTCATTGAATTGGTCAGAATTATAGGGGAGACACAAACTCATTAGGTTCTTATGGCATAGAATAGGACCATTAGCAAAATAAATTATTATATTGCACTAGTGTAATGGTATACTTGAAAGTTGCAGGGGCTACATAAAGGATGTCTAGATTTAAACATTTGAATACCTTTATATGGATGTATATTATTATGACCAGGTTAAAGAGGAACTAAAGATGACACGAAATTGTTATACAATAGAAAAGGGATTTTTATGAGGAAGTGCACAGTCCTTACACAGAAACTCTTTAGCTAAGGCTTTCCCCTTTCCTTGATTTTGACAATCTAAACTTGTGTTGAGATTTTGAGGGTCACATCAGAGCAAATACTAAATAAAAGTCCTCTCATCTAATGATTACTATGAGAACAACTGGGGACAAAGGTCAGGAAAAAAATTTAAAGGAATAATTCAATGTTATGGTTTGAGCTTACAGTCTAAGTTTTTGTGATTGATGGAACAACATATGCATTGGGTATGGAGAGGCCAACAGCTACGTTCAACTGAGAATGGATTTCAGAAGGAAAGCAGATGCCCTGGGGAAGTTCTGTCTCTGTAGTGTGGAGCCTCAGATAAGCCAACAGTCCTTTTGGAGAGCTTCAACAAGGCATGCCAAAGTGAGCCATGCTTGGAAGAAAGGGCAGAGGAGTTGATGCACTGTCACTTGATGAGACATATTAACTAAATATTAACTAAACCCTATCATTATTCAGTTTTTATTGGTTTTAATTATGATGACAAACATCTTATTGAGTAGTACCTCTACTCCTCAAACAATGCCACGAACTTCACCAGGTGCCCTTACATAGAAAAATACTTTATCTCAGAAATAATCATTATGTTGAGAGCTGGAATATTTTCCTTGCCCTCAAATTACCACATAGGTGAAGTTTTTCTTTTTCTTTGGGATAATACTATTATTCCTCTGTATTGATTCATTCTATCCTAACCATATGTCTTTAATCTCACAAAGAGGAGGTTTAATACGATGGAAAATGCATTTCATATGGCTGATCAAATCACATTCTGTACTAATCTACCAAATTAGACTTAAACTTCAATGGTCATATTTAGAAATTTTTCAAAAGTAATTAATGCTGTTCACCAAATTTCATGGATGGAAATTACTGTCAAACAAACTTCTTGTCTGTTACAATGTGTAAGAGTGACTGATAAAAACAACTGTGCTGATACAGAATACTTGGCGTTCTCTAGGGCATTTGACTTATTGCATAGCTATTTGATGAAACAATGTGCACTGTAGAAGCATTTAAGAAATATAATCTCCTGACAAATATCAAAATATAGTTGTTAGCAGTTATGCATCAATGAATCCTCCTTTACTGAAGGTTTTCCTAAGTTTTGGTTTTGATAGAAAAGTAATTTTTTAATTCAGCAATGAGCTAAAAACCATATGATTTCTTTCCTAGTTTTTTTTTACAAAAAGACTAGTGAGGCGTAAATAATGAAAAAACTAATGAGAGCTCTGGATGTGTTCTGGCTATGGAATGCTCTCAATACCAAGTTAAAGGTCAAAAGATAACAAATCAGGTTATAATGCTATTTGGAGTAAATAATCCGAAGTGGCCTGTCTTGGAATAGGGAACACATTTTATGTCTTAAGTACATCAAGTATGCCCTACAAGGTGGAGGTTCAGATTCTTGTTCAGTCAGACTACTTTCATACATAAGACTGTTGTGTCTTATTTAGAACCTCAGATATCCCAAGTGCCTTGTAACAGCTAGTAGTGATTAGCACCTCTAGAAATCTCTTAATTGATTTTGTCATATGAGATTGCTAACTGGGTATCTAAACTAAGTGTGTAAATTGAAATAACTTTGTACTCCAGAGAAGAACTTTGCATCAAGTGAATAAAGTTAAAAAGAGAGTTCTCATTGTCAAGCTGTGCCAAGAACTCAACACTTGAGTCTATGAAAAGAGAAATCTCAAATAGAGATAGGGAAGTGACCTTGCCTGTATACACATCATCGAATAGCATATCTGATTCTAGTGTCTGCACTTCCAGAACACATGAAATATCTGCAGAGTTCACAGGAAGGGCACAAATATGACTGTAGAATCCTTGTGACAGCAGATTTAAGGAGCTATATTTATTCAGCTTATCAAAAAAAAGTAAAGAGGTGGCTTGATCTTTGTGCGTAGGTACTTACACATGCAGAAGACATGTAAAAGATAGTGGGAAACTTTTCAACTTTGCTATCAAAGGCGTATCAGGGTTAAATGGCAGGAAGTTTAAGTTAGATAAATTTAACCTTCAGTAAGTGGCTATTTCCTAACATTTAAAGTAATTAAATTTTAGGACAGATTACCGGAGAAGTAATGGAGTTACAATTATCTGAAAATTGAAATGACAATACATATTTTCCTGAATATATTTTAATTCAATATCTGGGAGATATTATCCATGTAGTATGTGACTGATTACATAAATTGTTCTAATGGTTTCTTCTGGTCCTTGTTTCTATTTGTGCAATACCCATTATCCCATTCCTAGCAGAGCACAGGAGGAACAGAATTGCCCTTTCTTCATTATTCTTACTAAGGATCACAGACACAGCTGTTCATTAAGGTAGATATTATAATCAAATCTCATAAACTTTAATTTTTCACATGACCATGCACAGTGGTTTGGAAGGAACTTTTTTTTTTTTTAACCTTCTGTATGAAGAGGATTTTTGTCTTCATTTTTTTGTAAGGATTTGAGATTAGCTAGTTTTTGAGGTTGGATTGTTGTTGCAGAAAATCTTTCTCACATATTGCTTGGCTAGTATTTTCTCATTTTCTTAGAGGTACATAGATATACCATGGGTTCAGTAAGAAATCCTTCTTCAGGTTAAGGTTGACATAGGCCTTAATTTTTTTTTTTCCCTTTTGCAACTTTTGTTTCATGCTGTGGGCATAGGGTTAATGCTCACCTAATTAAAATCCTGCCTATTATTAGTTTAGGTAGTGTTTTAATCTCTCTTGAAATTTGTCTTGCACATTTGTCTTGCAAAACCTTAAATGCTTTATTCTTATCACATTTAGGCCTTTTGGATGGTTTGCTGCAATTTGAGACCCTGTGATGTGAGGTCAGTATTCAAACTGGATGATGCAATGAATCCTCTGGCAAAAAAACTCAATGACATTGTGTTGCTTACTTGGCAGCACTTTATATGTATGAATACTTGAGATTGGTTTGAACCTAACCAAGCTTAATGACTAGCTTCACATGAACTATAGATGTAGAGGACTGCAATAAATAGGCGATTTTGTAATACTGAGGATTGCAGATTTGATTCCAAATATAGATTAGGTTTAAAAAGCTGCTAAGATTTAGTGGATGACATTCTAACCAGTGGCTTTTTATCCATGCAGAGGGCCACTATGTCTTTAAACAAATATTTTCAGGGCAAGAATTTGTCACAGTTTCCATCTTATGAAGGACTGACCAACACAAACTTCTGTTTGCTCAGTGAAACCAGATGTTCCTCCTCTTTAATCCTCTGCAAACAGAGAGCGGAGATGAGGTAATAGGAAAAATCATGGAGAGGCAGTAACTGGGCAGATCATTGTTTTGATTATAAAATATGTAAGAAACAATATCTTAAAATAATATATATAAATATGCATACAATTTTGTGTCTTAACAAAGCTGAAAGAATGATGACATTACTAAATGCTGGTCAAGAACAGAAAAATTATGTCGTGTAAAAGTTAAATCACATTATGACTGGAACGTTCTCCCTTAACTTCCATGTCAATTTACTTCAGTTTGTTAAAACAAGACCTGGGGAATTCATGTTGCTTACATTTGTTTAGGGCAGAGAGTCAAATAGATACCTTACTGCACCATTGAACCTTATCATGTTTTTTTAACATCATCACAGAATATGTAGAAAAATGTGCCACTCCCCTCGTTCAATAAAATACGAAGGACAACACAGATCACAAAGAAGACACTAACTTGATTGAACTGTGTTCCAAGCAAAAAAATACACCTGTTGCTTCACTAAAGGCTATTCCTGACAGACCTTAAAGACTTAGAATTTAGAGATGTTTTTCCCTGATAAGCAGAATCTCATCTGTCTGATTGAGAAGGAATAGCATAAGAACGAATACATCAGATTAGGAACACCTAGGAGAGTCTCCTGGAAACCACCAGTGCATATTGTGGAAAGGGTGACTTAGTCCATCAGCCTTCTGAGATGGAGACATACAGCTGTAGGCAGTTTGCTGAGTTAAATGAGGCATGGAAAATGGTACTCTGCCAGCTCAATGTGCATATTAAAAATTTACAGTGTGTTCTGGAAGAAAAATTCTTCATTCATTTTTTTTTCACATAACTTTCATTCCCTCAACAGGTTTTGTCATGCAGAGATACCTTGCTCTCCAGGAATCATCTCTATCTTGTCACCATATAGCTTGCAAAAATATGTTTTTTCCATATGTTGTTTTCTTTTGGAATTTCCACTCATTTAGCAGGTCTTATTGAGGCAGTGTAATCTCTTTAGACGTATTTGGTGGAACTCCCATCTGGCCTTGTTAAAGGTGCTTTGTAAGTTTAGTTAACAGGCAGTTTGGATTACTGGTAGGCTTCTGTAGCGCCCATAAAACCGGTTGCTCTACTGAATACATAACTCATAAAGATAAAATAATTACCTCACTAGAGAGAGTTCATCTGATTTTTCTAAGGTTCATCATAATTCACTCCATCTATATGTGAAGAAACAGACTGAGGCAGAAATTACTTCTTTCAGTACTCATCTTCTGGTTCCAACACTGAGAAGTTTATATAAATGCAAAAGGAAGAGACTGGATGTAGGTGTTTCCTCCTCACCACCTTTTGTTGGCATGAAAGACAGCAGGAGTGACCAATGTAAAGCAGAGTGAACAGGTTTTTTCCTGCACTTTTATGCATCTTTTGTATTTGACTGGAAGACTTATGCATATTCAGTTAATCATGGGAAATTTGAGATAGAGAGTCTCTGACTCTTGCTTATATCAGAAAAAAATAATGTTGATTTTGCTGAAATGAGTTCTCCTTCATTTCTGGATTATAGAGAAATAGAAACTAGAGGAACTCAGGCTTTTCTAACCTGCTTGGATTTTTGGCATTTTGAAGCATTTTGTGAGGTCAGTGATAATGAACTCAGCTACTGGCTGGCAATTAAGTTGCTTATGTGTTTTTGGAAAAGATTTCGTAATGTGTTCTTTTGCGAAAGCAAATAGTTGTTCAGTCTGGAAAGTCAGCGCTCCTGTTTTTCTCTATTTGTGATTTATTTCTAAATGGCAGAAAAACATTGGGTAATCAGCTGCAGTGTTTAAATTTGGGAAAGCAACATTCATCAGAGACAAAGTAATTAGAAAGAAAGAAGAAGATAAAAGACTGCATCTTGCTGTAAGTTGCTCTACCTGTATGTTTTTACAAAGGTAATATCTGGCAACATCTTTACTGAAATCAACAGCCTGGAATTCTAAAGCAATATCAGTTCAACTGATACCACATAGAATGACAGATAGTATGAATTTGTAGTTTCATAAGTATGTAAGACTTTATACAGGAGGTAGAATGCTCCCTTTCATAAACTGGATTGCACCTCACAAAAACATGCTAATTAGATCAGGTTACCATGAAGTATGATTATGATCACAGTTTGGGGATATTCTCACTGCTCAAAGATAAAATGGTAATGTTTTTCTTTCTCACCAAATGACTATTCAGAAATGACTGGCTTCATGTGAACTTTTCTTGCAAGACAACAATAATTTTCCTGCAGCGTGGGACTAGCAAGCACCAAGAACAAGGGCTTCAGCTAGATGTTTTGATTCAACAGATTTTTTCTTTTTGGCCTGCCCATGGAATCACAGAATCACTAGGTTGGAAAAGACATCCAAGATCATAGAGTCCAACCACTCCTATCAACCATTAAATCATGCCCCTCAGCACATCATCCACCCATCTTTTAAACACCTCCAGGGATGGTGACTCAACCATCTCCCTGGACAGCCTGTTCCAGTGTCCAATGACCCTTTCCGTGAAAATTTTTTTCCTAATATCCAGCCTAAACCTCCCCTGGCTGATCTTGAGGTCATTCCCTCTTGTCCTGTCCCCTGTCTCTTGGGAGAAGAGGCCAGCTCCCTCCTCTCTACAACCTCCTTTCAGGTGGTTGTAGAGGGCAATAAGGTCTCCCCTCAGCCTCCTTTTCTCAAGGCTAAACAACCTCAGTTCCCTCAGCCACTCCTCAGTAACCTCTGAGAGATAAGGTTGTAGAAAGTATACTCTTGCTATTCTATCACATTCTTAAATGCATATAGCTCAAATTCGTGTTTATATACAGTTTGTAGTATAAGAACCTTTTCAGTTTTTACTGAGAGGATCACATCTTCCCTTCATTATCAGCTCAAGAATCACTACTGAAACTTATGGTTAAGGTCCCTGACCACAGAGTATTTTCCTCTGTGTTGATACTGATTCATAGTTCCATATGAAAGAGTGAATCTTGTTTCATATGCTGCATTATCTAGGTATTTAGATACACAGATGTCCTATAGAAGAGCTTCTTTTCTACCCTCCACCCTTTACACATCAGCATGTCTGCAAAGTTCATTGTGCAAAAGTATATAAGCCTCAAATACACCTTGTGCTACTTAAAGAGACTGTTCAGAAGCAACTTAGTTTGCAGATCAAAGTTACCTTTACTTATACCGACGTTCAAGATGTTTAATAAAAATATAATAGTTAAATATTTAAATAACATTTTAATTATTTGATATAACATTTAAATATTTAAAATTTAATATAATAGACTTTCAGCCAGCTGCATATTATGAACTGCATATAGCTGCATATTCTAAACCAGAATTTACATTTCAAATGAAAAGTTTCAGTTTTACTAATTTTTATCACAGTTTTTGGGTCCTATTTAGAAATAGAATAGTATAATTATATTTTTAAGACTATTTCATTTGTCTTTCTCAGCTAGATAGTGAGAAAGAGGACAGAGAGCTGAAATGGAAGAAATGGGAGACAATAATGAGAAGTCGTAGGACCAGGATACAACTGAGAGATCAGCAAACAGAGGCTGAACTGCAGTTTTCTGAGAAAGAATCTTGTTCCTTCACTTCCAGCAGCTGCATGATGCCCTTATCAGTCAAAGAAAGAAAGATTACGATTTGCCTACTCAAGCACATAATATGTGTTATTTTTAACTTACCATAAACATAGCACCTCTCTTTTTATTAGTGATGGTCAGCTTTTCAGATAATAGAAACTAATATAGCTACTTAATAGTGTTGCAAATATATTTCCTGTAGTTTTCCCATGACTTCTGTGTGGGTAACATTTTAGAACTCCAGCTTGACAAGGGAAAATAAGAAAAAAATGAAAGGAAGGAAGGACAGTGGTGCATATAGTGAGGATTACAGGCCACAAATTCTTACACACAAATCTTGTTTATCTTTTTATTTGTTTGTTAAGTCTCTATTTTTATTAGTGCATTGCTTATGATTTCTTAGTGTTCCTAAATATACAGACTTCCTTTAAACTGTCCCAGACAGTCTGACAGGAGGTTCATGAAAGGAGCAAAGACGACATGCAAAGCTGGCTTATTTTAAAACTGCTTATTATTTAGCTCCTTCCTCAATTTTAGAGGACAGTGTATTTCTGCAATTCAAATAATTTCAAATGTAAGTGCTATGCTGGGGTCTTCTCAGATGTTTCTGATTTCAACAGCAGATGGAGGTGCACAGCATGAATTTGATTCTTGGAGATTGTTTCTGGTGATGTGTTCCAGTTTGGTTTGTCAAAGGGATACATCTTAGAAAAGCTTGGTCAAAAAGGTTTCACTAAAGTAAATAGCTTAATTAGTTTACATGAGACACTTTAAACATTTTTGTTACTTTAATTAATATTTATTTGGGCCAAGACTTTATTTCAAATCAGCTGTAACAACTGTCCTCTGTTTTCCTATTGTTCCCATCAACAGACCAATAAGCAATACTGTATGTATGGGGCAAGCCTGAATTGTAGTTGCTTTAACTCACTAGGTGTAAAACTGTCAATTCAATGTGAAGTACAACAATTAAAGTGATGTAAGAGACAGAATAAAATCAGTTTGGTTGGAGAGAGCTTAGGCTGAAATTCATGAGCAAAAAATCTAAGGGAAGCACATTATTTATAAGCTGATAAACTGAGCTGTTCTGATGTTGAATAACTGACTAAACACCATATAATTCAAACATAATTCAAAAGTAATTCAAAAGTGAACTTTAATCTTATAGGATATGGGAGAGTTTTTCCAATCTACTCAAGTTTAGCTACATAAGACATTAAACACAAAGCTTTTGGTTTTCTTTTATATATATACCCATCAACTGAGTATTTCTTAATGTAGATTAAATATTTTTGGTAAATATTCTGAAATATCTGGAAACAGAAAAGAAAGCACTTCTGACTTCATCTATTTTGAAGCTTTGCTTTTCCTCATGGCCATAATTAAGGTTGTTTTTTATAGTTTACTCTCTGTTATTTTATGAATAATATCCACAAAATTGAAACTGCCTCTAATGTGGACTTATATAATTACAATCAACTTGAAAATCCCATTCCTGTCTATAAGGGGAAGCAAAATCTCTATTGGATGGTGCTTTAACAACAGGTCCATAACAAGTGCTTAGCTCTATTGATAAATATCACTAAATATGAACCAGCTAAGCAAGACAGAATCACAGAATCACAAGGTTGGAAAAGACCTCCAGGATAATAGAGTCCAACCACTCCTATCAACCATTAAACCATGCCCCTCAGCATATCATCCACCCGGCTTTTAAACACCTCCAGGGATGGGGACTCAACCCCCTCCCTGTGCAGGTTGTTCCAGTGCCCAATGACGCTTTCCATGAAAATTTTTTTCCTAATATCCAGCCTAAACCCTCCCCTGGCAGAGCTTTAGGGCATTCCCTCTTGTCCTGTCCCCTGTCACTTGGGAGAAGAGNTGTTCTGATGTTGAATAACTGACTAAACACCATATAATTCAAACATAATTCAAAAGTAATTCAAAAGACTTCTAGTCTCTACCACTGCATAGGGTTGTTGTGCCCCAAGTGCAGGACCCAGTATTTGGCCTTGTTAAACCTCATGCCATTGGTCTCGGCCCACTGGTCCAGCCTGTTTGTATCTCTGAAATCTACGTCTTCCAGAATCTTCCCCTAACATGTGACAGTAAAAGCCATTCCTAGCTCTGGGCTACAGGTGATCTCCGTCTATTAAGTCCCATCTCACAAAGTGTAAGACCAAGAATCCCTAGTAAGGTTCCTAAAGCAATCATTATGTGCATTTTGAGCAGCCTTCCAAAATCCTCTTCTGACAGCAGGGCAGCTCAGCTAAACACTGGAGTCCCTTTCCAGTTGTTTTACCTTATAACTGAATAAATTATTTGTTCAGCATCACTCAGTATATGATAAGAGATAAATCTGAGATTCCATTTTTACTGCGTCTGGGCCATGCAAGTCCAGATATTGTAATGTGATATATAGCTCATCCACAAACTAAATCTGATAACTGTTGTAGAAATTCATCTCTTCAAGAAGGCATTTTTATGTTAAGAATTTCAAAATACATTCATAAACTCCACACTTTTTTTTTTAAGTGGTAAGGGGAGTGTGATGAAACAAGGATGCAAGGAAGCAGGATGTAAACAGGATCAACAAGTTAGTATTTTGACCTCCAGGTAACAACACTTAGATTACACGTACTCAGGATTAGGTTGAATGCTTAAGGAGGCTTATACAGTAATTTAAAATGAGAGATTGGTACTTTTCCTGTTTCTTTAATTCTATTCTAATATAACCGACTCAAGAAGGGATCCAGATTTCTGAAAAATCTAGACAGGTCCATTTTTGTATAAGAAATGTGTTGAAAAGATTGATTATATGCTGTATTTAATGATCTTCTCTGTTCTACCGTCTCCTTCAGATACAAGTTTCATTAAGAAATTAACACACCCTTGCTGCATATGATCAACACTAACGAGCTGAATTATTAAGATATTCCATCACCCATCAAAGTAATATATATATTATTATATTATTTCATTAATAAAAAACCCCCCCAGATTTACCTAAAATCCTCAAATAATTAATATTTTTTCATAAGAATTGCCATATCAACTTATCTTGTAATAAAATTCTAAGTTGAAAATGACTTTCAGTTTTTTGCATAATTCTCCATAATGTACTTTCAATAATAAATAGGTTCCTCTAGTCACATACTGAATTTGAGATCAGCATTGCATTTTAACAAGGAAAATACCTCTTGTATGTTTTCTATGACAACTCTGAGCACCTGGATTTAAATATCTATTTTTAATCACAGAGGCTTTACTGGAATCCAGACTAAAAGTGCCAGTATTGTAAAACAAATTTTTTACCTCTGATGAGTGTCCAGCTCTGATAAATGTACAGATCGGATCAAAAGCTCCTGTTCCACAAGCCAGAAGATGTGTTCTGTTGTATCGGTGAAGGACACGGACGTAATTTGCACATTCATCCTAGTTAACACAAAAAACACACACAGCAATATATTAGCTTTTAAAATAAATAGTTTTGTGGGTTTAAAAAAAAAATATCTCAGGTGTTCTCTGCATATTGAAACTTTCTATTCTGTGAAATATAACTTAGTTCTCCCAGTTTATGTTAATACCTCAGTGCCACCATAGTCACAGATGGACAATTTTGACATGAAAAAGGAAGTTTAAAGCATTCATTCATCACAATTTATTTTAGGTATTTAATCGGCTAGGATTTATTAAATTATAAACCATATTTTTGTGCCTCTTTAATCTCAGAGATAGTCTTTACATCTAAATATGTTTTACTAAGTGTTATTAGATGACCTAGACATTAGACTTAGAGCATGAGATGTAAGAAGTTAGAAAGTGTCTTCTTTGTAGAGTTTAATAAAATTTCCCTCCATAAAAATAACACTTTTTTCCTTACATTTTTTTTCCATAAGACCACTGCACCATCAGTTTCTTCTGTACTTAATTGCTAATCAATATTTTTTTATATTGTATAGTGTCATGCTTTATCTGCTCCCACTATTCAAATCCTCCTTTGAAGAAGAAATTATTCATCTCCCCAGGCCAATACTCTGGGACTCATTAGTGTATTTTCAGCTTCATAAATATCACAATTAAAAAACTTTCAAATGTCCCTCTGAGATCTTGGGTAATTATCCTTCCTGGGCTAAACTAGAAGTAGAGACAGTGAGATAAAAGTATCCATTGATTCTGGGGCTCTCGGGACTTGATTTTACAGAGTATTTAACATTTTGCAATGATTTCTATGTTTGGAGCAAAATTTCTGTTCATCTCCATTCATTGCTCAACACCAAGCTTAAGATGACAATTATAATAGGATTTATCTTAGTTAACTGTAGCTATTCTGAGTTTAGACATGTAATTAATGCTGTTCTCCTAGGCTTTTTGAATAATCAACAAAGAAGGTCAGACATCTCCAAAAGGCAATTAATTCTTTCCTAAAATGAACGTGCAAAACAGAGAGGAGGAATTTCTTTTTTGAAAATTTCCTGTCTTTCGCTGATGATTACAATCCTGGGTCTTATTGACCACCTGTAAGAATTTGATGTCAGAGAGGATGAGTCTGCAGTAGGGCTACAGTCAGCACTCAGTTCTTGCTAATCCACACTGGGTTCAAAAGCTAAGAATGTATCTTTCTTCTTTCTTCAAAACATTCTGTCATTCAGTGCAAGTCCTTCAACTGCTCCAACAAATAAATAATGATCATAAGGAAAAATTCCATTTTGTGATGTAATTCTCCTTGATTGTTCACCTTGAAGATATACCAAGGTAACTGAAAGAAGTGGCTAACCTACACTGGCAGGTAATCTGATGTGCAATTAAATATTACATATATGCAAAGGGCATACCAACCTTGCAATATCTTTTTGGAATTTCTTAGTTCTTGGCTAATTTATTCCTTTTTTAAATAGAAAACTTAAAAAAAATGTTTTGCTTCATGTGGCATCCACATGGTCTCTCACCTGGACAAACATTTTTAGATTAATGGAAAAAAACTGCTACTTGAATTGTCAGACAACAGTTAAGATTAGTAGGATGTGATGCTATATACATGGATCAGCACTAAAAGACAGAGGTACCCACTTTGTATACATATTTTACAAATATTTGCTGACTGGTAGTAGCTAAATGGTCATACAGCAATTGTACAATATTTTGCAGTTTCCAAGGCAGTTTCCTTGTTTTACAAGACAACGGTGCTGTTCCTCATTTTCCCTCTCCTCCAAGTATGACCTTTCTGACTTATCCCATTTGTTCTCTCTCAGTGGTAGACTAGTCTTTACTCCATGGTTGCCTTTTTTATCCACATATATTTGCAGCTCTTAATCTTTGTCTCAAAAGTACTGTGGAGGAAGAGAGATCTTAGGATGATTTTGAAATGGGCAAGAGTTACATATTTTTTCTCCTGTGCACCTGTAATGCCTGAAATTTTATGCAGAAAAAACCAGGATGAGACAGATACCAAATAAAGAGAAAAAAGTGGATCCAAATGGCTAGACTTTATAATTTATAAACAAATGAAATAAAAAGACACTATTCTGGGAAGTGTCAGGCAACCAGGTATTGCTGCTGGCCTAAGTAGTAATACCCCGTACACATAACAAGGAAGATGTGTCAGCCAAGGGAACATGAAATTAGATTTCTTCTTCTTACATTAATTAATTAAATGTAGGGGTTGCTTCAAGAAACTCTGCAGATGTAGTAATAAAACTGTGGAATTTTATTAATCTGAAAATTCTCAGTGTGAAGGAGCTAGTCATCACCACAGGATTTGATTTCTATATCTGAATGTTTTCCGATTCTGATATAATAATAGAAATTATCAAAAGCTCTCACACCAGAGGCCAGCAGGTGTGTTTCCTGGCATGATGGATGACAGCAGAAAGATTTTTTTCCTTGGCTTGATCCAGATCAGCAAAGTGGAGTCTGAGTTTACGGTGATGCACATGTTGTTCTAACTGTCCAAGTCTGTTACAAGCTATCTGGATCCGTGCTTACAACTAATATACTTGCAGTTTTACTGCTACAAGATGAAGTGATAAGTTTAAAGGTTATACGAGCAAGTGAAATTGGTTTGTTCTGTTATACAGAAAGAGACAGCAGAGAACACACAAAATACCTCAATACTGAGATGCTTATTACAGCATTTCAGTTCTACTAAATATTAGTTATGTACTGAGTAGCAAATGCTTTGCAAAGGAAAATACAGAAATAACAGCCTGGGAAGAAGCAAAAAAGTCTGAAAAAGCATTGATGCATAATTTTTTTTCTGCGACTTTCCAGTGTGAAAAATAGAATCTAGAATCTAGAAATGGCAAAGGGTTGGTTTTAAGACATTATGTCATTAAGCCATTATTAATTTATGGCTACAAAAAAATTAAGATGAAAATGAAAGTAATAGGAAAGGGTTTGGTTCCAATTTAGATTCCTTTCAGGTTAAGCAGTTTAGCCTACTGAATACCAATCATGCTCACGAAAATTACTAAGGTTTCTCTGGAATTAATTACTCTTATTCATTCACATAATTAGGAGGATTACAGTGTTGTTTGGTATTGTTCAGCTTTACAATATTTCCAGCTTTTAAACTCGGAACATATATTTTTTTAAAACAATCCAGTTTTGGAGTCTTGTGATTATTTAAAATTTCTCTGTTTTTTCTTTTAAGAAATAAAGACATTTTATTTTCACACTACAGAGGGAAGTGTGAGACACATGTTCATTACATGTTCAATACAGTGCAAATTTGAAGATGTATAGTTACAGACTGGATTGTAAAAAAAAAAATGAATTCAGGTTATTTAATAAATCTGAGGAGGTTATCTTACCATTACATTGGAACAACAACACCTATTTGTGTATTTATTTAATTCAAGGAATATTGTGAAAGTGTCAGAAAATAAATCTCATCATGTAGTGGGGAAGGCAAGATGATAGAGCTTTAACTCCATAACAGTCTATGATGAGATATAGTATTAAATACAGCTCAAATAATTTAGACTTTGTATTTATTTAATATGACTGCAAAGTTTGGTTAATGTTGAAAACCACTGTTTTCGTAAAATCCACCTGAAATTCTCAAGAGTACAAAAACATTCCAAAAAGTGCAATGAATTGGTAGGATATCTCAAAAAGGATTAGTTCTAAGCCAGTTGTGTGCAAGAAGCAAGGTATCACGTTGTATTTTTTAATTATTATTCATATTTTCCATTTTTGTTCACCAATACTGATGATGCTTATACTTTCATTCTAGTACTTCAACAGGAAACTTTATAGCATCTCACTACCGCTCGGAATATAGTGTGATTATGATCAAGGCTGCTTGTTCTCTGAGTTTGTGGGAAAACTGCATATCCTATGTTCCTATTGCTGTTGCTGTAAAACTGTCATCATTTTCAAAACCTATAGTATAGGTTTCTCAGCTGTGGGATTTATTAGGTATTGTACTTGCTGTGTGTTTATGAGGTGCAGATAATGAGCTGGGTGTGCTGCAAGACTAAAGAGAGCTCCCATCCAGAAGAACTTTCATCTTGTGGTGCCAATGATATTAACTGCTCTAAGTCAGTCAGCTTTCAGGTCTTTCCTCAGAAAATGATTACAGTCAAAGCAGTAGATCACAAGAACAGAACAGTGTGGCGGCTCATTAAACCAGAATAATTTTTTATTAACATACTAAAACACAACAGGGCAAAACAATTTATAGTATAATTTTTAATTTCTAATAATTAAACTGCTTTTTGAAAGCATTCTAGAGAATGAAATTTTAAAGATAAATTAGAAAGTTTAGAAGTTTGAACAGGGAAGGTATCCTATGTGTATAAAAATAAATGGAATTAGAAATAGGAAAGGAGAATTACTAAGGTACCTTCGATGATGTCATCAGAAAAAGAATTAGGAGAAAGTTCAAGTGATCAAGTGTTCATTGCCTGTTTATGAGCTATTTGAAAGGCACTTAAACTAATATCTTAGTGTGTTCACAGTAGTTAAAAGTTTTTAAGCCGCATCATTTGGAATTATATCTGTGCTTGGTCTCTCTGAAGTTTAGGGATGCCTGAATCCTTCTTTTGGACCAGTCACTGGTGTAATTAAAGCATATTTGATTTGCATTTAATGATACTCACAGCATCTCTTCCTTTAATTATGCATTCTTCTGCCTGCAGAGGTGTGCTAGGCCAATGGATCTGAGAAAAAAAAAGCAAACAAAAAATCATTCAAATGGCAGTCTGATTAACTCAATCCAGCTTTTCCATTATTTGTCATGTGAAAGACTCACAGAACAGAATTATAGCATGATGGAAGAGCTTAGTTGGAAGGGATCTTGGAAGATTATCTGGTAAAACCTTTTGTGGTAAAGAGAGCCTAGATGATATTATCTAGCATCTTGTCCTATCACGTCTTTAAAGCCTCCAGTGATAGGGACCCTACCATGTCCTTAGGGAGGTTGTTTCAGTGATTGATTTATCTCACTATAAACAATATCTGTATTATCTCCTTGTGCAACTTGTACCTGTTTTCTTTTGTCTTGCCCATGTGGCTCCTTGTGAAAAAAGACCCTCTGTCTTCATTGTAGCTTCCCATTACATACTGAAGGGGAAGTGTGGTGAGTTCCCCTTGAGTCTTCTCTTCTCCAGGGAGAAAAGATCTAACTACTTCAGTCTTTCCTGAAAGGGTATGTTCTTCAGCCCTCTGATCATCTTTGTGACCCTCCTTTGGAACTCCTCCAGTCTGGCCATAGATTTCTTGAACCTTGGAGTCCAGAACTGAACAAAGTGAGGCTTCACAGTCACTGAGTAGAGGGACATGATGATTTCTCCACCTCTGCTAGTAATGCTAATGTGCCTGTGCATGCAGCCCAGGGTCCAGTTCGCCTTCCTTGCTGCAGCAGCTCACAGATGACTCCTGTTCAGCTTGCGGTCCACCAGGAATCCCAAGTCCCTTTCAGTTAGGTTGCTCTCCAGCCACACAGATCCTCATCTGTGCTGAGCTCTTTGATTATGTATTCCTGAATGCAGGAGCTTGCACTTGTCTTTATACATGACTCACTATATTATAAATATACTTTTTATGGTATGTTATCACGTTTAATCAAGTTTCTTTTACCATTTAAACATTTTTCAGGTAAAATAGTCCAGTTTTATTTTAAATGTCTATACAATTTTATAATAAAGTAAGAAATATTTTTGTTGAAACATAGCTACTTTTCTTAGCGTAACTGAGCAAACATAATACTAATCAACAGAATTTGAAGGAATCTAATGTATGGAACATTTTATATAAACAGAAATATCTTTACTATATTGTCAGTGACATTCAACACAGTATTAATTTTGAACTACTGATTTCCTGCTTTAAGTGACACTTAGGGATGCAAATGGTTTACTGTGAAGTTAATGAGGGTCAGCAATTAACCTCATGGGAGAAGGATCAGATCTTCACAGTCAATTACTGACAGTGAAGTCAAATTACACAAGTGAGATTTTTTATAGCCACCTACTGTATAACATTTATGTTTTGTTCCAGATGCATGTTTTATTTGGATGAAAACAATGTTAAACAGTGACTAAGTAGTTTGTAATGATTACTTCACTTCTTAAAACTTTTAAAAGTGAAAAAAGCCCCATGTTCATTTCAGTGATATCAGGTTTGGCTGAAACCAAATAAGTATCAAAAAAAAAAAAGGATGTCACCATTGACACATTTTTTTTCAATACTCCAATCACAAATAGTTATTTATCTGGAAAACATTTTAAAATTAAATTCTTCTGCTAAGCTTTGCTTTCTTCCTTGTTTTGTAAATAACCTATTTTCTTGAAATAATTCTAAACCAAGAAAATCTGAGAATAAATTAAAAGATAAGTAATTTGCAAGAAAAGTGAGGATAAATTATAAATCCTAGAGTCCTAGTGCTTAAAACAAGAGGTCAGTTATATATTATTCTTGTCAATTTTAGCAGCCTGTCAGTGTTTACATATCACTGCCCAAATCAGACCACCTGTGTTCAGACATTATCTAAACCTTCCAAGGACCATGAAATCAATTAGAAATTTTTTTTTCAGTCATATGGTTGCATAGTAATCTATGAATGATCAGAGATAACTCTCATCAAATCTCTGTATTTCTGCTGTGTGGCTTGGGCACCTGTGTATCTCAACTTTGCTGAAGTCCCATGAGGACACTCATCCTGCACAGACCATTTCTAGTTTGTTCAGTGCAAAATTCAAGGTCTACAGTTATTTACTTTAGTGATTGGTCAAGGATTGAATAGGTAACAACTTCTCCTTAACCCAAAAGCCAGGAAGTTAGGAGACATGAATTCTAGGATCTCCTGAGCCTAGGAGATTGAAGTCATATCTTCCCAAAGAAATGTTTTAACTAGCAGCTTAAAATGGGCACATTTGCCTGTATCAGGTATAGGTGGCTGTTAGGAACAGAGAAACCACTAAGGGAGTAAAACACTTGACTGTGTAGACTAATACTAAATACACTGTGTGCAGGTAATTATTTTTGCCTTTGGATGCTTAATGCCAGTGTTATTGAAAATATTTTATATGCACATTTTCCACTGAATTATAAGCATACACAGAATTAAGAGAAAAAAACAAAGAAGTAACCCAATGTCCTTGCTTTTGGCTGGAAGGTTGAAAAGCAGCTACAATGTAAGCAATAAGAATTTGGTTCTTAGCATGGAATTATAGTATGAATCACAGAGAATGGTTTGTGTTGGAAGGGACTTTTGAGGATCATCTAGTGCAATCCCCTGCCACATGTAGGGATATTCTTCACTAGATTAAGATGTTCTAAGCCCCAGCCAGCCTGATCTTCAGCTCTTCTATTGATGGAGCAGCCACAACTTCTCTGGGAAACCTCTTCCAGTGTCCCACCAGCTTCATCATAAACAATGACCTGCTGGCCACGCTTCTTGCCACACACTCAGGATATTATTGACTGTCTGAGCTGCAAGTGCAATTGACAACTCATGTGTAATTTTTCATCCACTAATATCCCCAAGTCCTTTTCTGCAGGATTGCTCTCGATCTATTCATTCCCCAGTCTGTAGTGATACTGGGGATTGCCTTGACCTAGGTGCAGGACCTTGCACTTGGCCTTGTTGAATTTCATAATGCTTGTGTAGGCATAATACTCAAGGTGGGGTTTCACAAGAGCAGAGCTCCTAGGACGATCAGTTCCATGACCTTCCCAGGCAGAGAGGTGAGGTTGATGGGTCAGTAGTTCCCAGGGTCATCTTTTCTACCCTTTTTAAAAAGGCGGAGAAGTGAGACTCTGTCTAAGGTGACAAGGAAGGAGTATGTCACAGTTGAGAGACCAATCTGAATCTCTAGATTTCCCAGTCAATACAAGAACGATGTTAATATTTTTCTTCCCTGAAAGATTCTTCCCATTTTATATGTACCTAATATATGCTTAAAATAATGTTGGTTGATATATACATAAACAAGTAGTAGAATATGTTAAAAAGCTGTAATGTACCCATCGGAGTGCTGCTTGGTATTTGAAAGCTGAGGAGAACTGAACTTCAAGGAGAAATATAGTCTATTAAATACAGATGTAGAGGATGCCCACCTCATATGCATCATAACTAGAGTATTTTGGAAGTGCTGGATTACTCTGACAATCAATAAATCTTAATCCAAAAGCATTTTGGGTCCATTCAGTATTTTGTTGTTTTTCTTTTGAGAGACTAAGATGCTTGCTAGAACTGAATTTCTGTGTTGTTTTGCAGCAAGGATATATCTCTAATTGTGAATGGGGTTTACTTTGTTTGTTAGAAAGCATATTCATATTCCAAATTTTGGAGAAAGAGATGGCAATGAATCAAAACACAGAAACTATGTTCTAGAACACAGAAGATGAAAATATCTTTACAAAATTGTAAAGCTACCAGTTTTATGAAACATGTCTTTGGAAGCTAGTGATTCATCCCAGTTACTTGAGGGAGAATAAAACCCGGGAATTTGTCTCTACTATCACCAGAATATAACTGGTGTTTAACGTGAATTAAGCTGAATTCTTCCATCTGAAAGAAAAGGTTAAAGGCTAAACAACACACAGTTAAAGGAAGATTAATGAAGAACTTTGGTAATAATGAATCAATTAGGCTCTTGATTACAGGAACTCCTTCCAGTGTATCTCATTAATTAATCTCTTATATAACAGAAATGTCTCATTCCACTCTTTTTCTGATAATGCTGTGGAACAATTACCTTTTCCATAGCTATAAGTGAATGAGACCTGCACTGAGTGAACACTGGGAAAAGAGAAAAAAAACACGACATTTGTGTTCAAGGGATCTAAGTCCCAGTGAGGTCATGTTTCTAAATGCTAGATCAAGATCCATTTATTTCAGTTTCTCAGTTTTTGCACATCATAAAAACAGGCAAGCAAGTAAAAAGAGCTTCCATTAATTTGTCATTCTCTTCATACAAACCTCAAGACAGAGAGTATGTTTTCAACGTAAATGGCTGATCTTCCTATTAAAAACAAGGCGAGAAACAAACTTCAGGAATGTGTCCAGATGGGACAAAGGTGGTTGGACAGAAGCATAAAATATTCTATCCTGTCATCTTTCCTCGTATGGATTTACTGCCAAATGGGAAAGAAGAGAGGGGGGTAAAAAAAGCTCATTTTGTAAAAACAATTGCTTCCTATACGTTTTCATATCCCTGAGCTCTAATATCTTGTCACAGGATATTAATAATTTTTATCAAATGGAAAAAGGAGTTAACTCATATCTCACTGTGGAGGAACAAAGCTCAGTATGTAACATTGTTCTCTGAGGAGTTCAGCTTTGGTGTTTTTTAAATGTAGACAAATTCTCAAATTGCCTCCCTGAGTATATCCATTTCCTTATATCTAGGATTGCCTTACACAAACTGTTTATAAAAAGGATGAAGTATATTGTATCTGTTCAGCGAAGTGGAACGTTATAATTACATTTGGAGATAAAAAAGGCTGCTTGTGGTAAAGTTGACCAGAGTGTTGATATGAGAATGATGATATTCAGTTGCAACAAGAGGGCAGAAAGGACAGAATTTGAAACATCAGTGATAAGCACAGTATGAACATCAACAAAAAATCATATTCCTCCAGAGGTGTTTCATTTTATTACTTACTTTTTCATTAATTTATTAATTTGTGAATGAGTGAAAATATATCAAAACACATTGAGAAAATTTAAAAGGTCGATAAGGAAAAGTGAAATATTTCAAGATATCATTTATCCCCTGGTTGAGGGGAGCAATGGTTGAGGGGATGGTTGAGGTGGGAGCAATACTCCTACCAGCCTTGGTCACCAGATGCTTCCAGTCTTAGCTGCCAAGGGTAGAAGTGAGGAAGGAAGCCAAGATTCACATCAGCTCAAACTCCACCCTCTCCACTTCAATTACTAGTTTACTAGTCTGTTGTGATAAGAACCAAGTTGGGGTCAGCACTAAGCTCTCTGCAATAATTATATCTTAATCCACCTTTCTCCCACAGACCACTGAGTAGACTGTAAATGCCACTACTTAGTAACACCTCTATCTCAAAACCAAAGCAAAATTCAGTTTCTAAAGAAGGCTAAAAATTAGCTGCATGATTTATGCTACTATGAATACCTTTTAGCATTTGCATGCTATTTTTTTATTATTTTTTATTAATGTTTTCTCTGTTGCTGTGGAAAAGTTCTCCACAAATATCAGGGAGAAAGTATTCCTTGATAATACAGTGGAAATAAAGAAATCAAGTGTGCACAAAGTGTGAAATGTTCTAGATACCTGTAAACATGCTGAAAAACAGTGACAAATAACCATATGAACTATTCACCTAGTATGATCCTTGCACGTTGTTACTGGGGAAAAAAATGGTAATTAATGCATTTTTCTTAAATATAAACATGACCTTAAAGTTTGTGTACAAAACATTCACAAAAACTCCATTGTCTCAGTTCCAGTCATGCAATCTCTGATGTTCTGTGCTACACATTACAACACAAAATGATTAATATATATAGAGAGAGATTTTTACTCCACCTCTCGGTAGTTGTCACTGATTCGATCCAAACTGAGGGAATACAAGAGGTCTCTTCCTCCCACAAACAGTCGATCTTGATACTCATCCAGCAGCATTATATGAAGACCAAGATATCCAAATGGGCTGTGAAAGACTGACGTCCTGTTTAAATCCCAGAGCTCTGAAATAAAATCAGAGTGTGTGTAATAAATACCTAATAGCTCAGCTTTCATGGCTTCATTTTCATATCCTCTTAGGGAACTAGACAAGAAGTTGTGGGACATTAAAAAGTTAATTGTATAATCTTTGCTTAAGAAAGAGACACAAAACACCTCAGAACAATTTTCAAAATGATCCAGCTCTCCAGGAGATTCATGCATGAATCTTTACATCATAACTTTTGTGCTCCACATATCATGAAGGAGGAATGGAGGAAATATTTTTTCTTCTTAACATTTTCTGAACAGGAAAAAAACTACTTAGGACATTAACCGCAGATGGAAAAAAAAATAGACTCAGAGATATTGAAAAAAAATATTGGAAATTATCTCCTCATCTTTCCCTGAGGCATGTCAAACTTCAGGCTTTAATGTATGCACATTTCTCTAGTTTTGCTTTTCTGGGGAGGATGAGGTTGTTTATTTTAAGACCAGCACTATCTCCCCTCACTTCACTAAAAATGCTGTCTCTAAATCCACTGAGAACAGTATGAAATCTATAAAATGTATATTCATAATTTTCCAGGAGATTACTATTTTTTTCAAGAAATACACTGACCAGTCCAGTGGGGGTGGGCCTTAGCTGCACATGTTCCATGCTGAAGTGGCTTCCACAGAGAAAGGGAAATTCATCCTGTGTAATGTTGCAGAAACTTGGAATCAGGCTTCAGGAAGGAAGAAACAAGCTTTGGGGTCTTTCTATACTCTCAAGCAGATGGTGCAGAGCACAGTCCAGTTTACAGCAGGCCAGAGAGGCTGAAAACCACTTTGCTGTCAGAAAGCCTCAGAATAAGTCATTAAAAAGAGTACCAGTCTCCAAAACAATGGAGCTGGAACTGAAGGAAAGGAATCATGTTCCTATGTCTAGATTGTGGCAAAATCATGCTTAGTAAAAATCCAGTAAATTCCTTTTAGCTTGCCCTCACAGCTATTCCCAAGCATAACTTTTCCAACTGCATGAATATGGTCCAGCAGCTGATGTTGGGAGAAGTGGAATTGTCCCAGAACTAGCGAAAACAATAAATGGGGCCTTATCCAGTGTGGGATGGAGGCCTTCGCTTGTGTGCCGCACAAGACATTATGTTAATTTATCCATGCAGCATCTTGACAGACACACAGATGACACAGCTGTTCTTTTGCAAATAGACTGGTCCTGTATGTCAGAGAAGGTCCTTGCACAGGTGTACTACTGCTGCATCCACTTGGGATGCCATTTATACTGTGCATACATTCTGTGATTTTCAGAAACTGACATATATCTTCAACATGAGAATGCAGCCTCATAAGATACCCAATATTAAGCCACCAAAATTAATAATCATTATTTAGAAATTGTCCTTTGTTCTCTGAGAGAAGAAAGTGTGTTGCATGCCAGTGAGACTTGAATTCTGGGTGAGAATTCAAATTTACCTTACCCCAAAAACGATCTAGCATGACCAATTTTCCTTATAAGGTATCTTACTCACATCCTAAATTATATAAAACAAATGTTTTGAGGCATGGAAAAAAATTTAGCATTCAATTAGGATATTAATTCAATCCAACATATTATCACAATTTTTTTTTCTTTGAAAATATTATTTAAACTGTGGGCATGATGAAAAGGGAATTTAATAATAAGATATTTTGTTCTATTTTTTACTAGGTTTGGTTGAAGTCAATGGAAGCTGAAAGTAATTAGTTTCTAAAAGCTGTTTCCCTAGACAATAAATTTTCTGTCACAGGAGTCCTACTAGAAATTGAGCCTCACAACTGATTTCTGCCCTGAGATATCTTCAGAAAGAATCTATTGATTAAATAGCTGCAGGAAATAATGTTAATATGTAGGCTTTCCAGAACATTTTTTCACAGTAGAGGTCAAAACACTTCGTACTTGGGTGTGACTGTCCTCATTTAACAAATGGAAAAACTAAGTCACAGAGAGGAGCATCATGATGAGCAGAACAAGAGCCGGTTTTGTCTAAGCTTTGCATACTGGCCAGGGGACATATACACTTTTTTTTCCACAGTAATGCACTCAACACAGAACTACATAGGAATGTGGAAATGGCATTTTCAATGTAAGCTTTACTTGCCAAGCATTACCAGTAGACTGCAGTTTCAGAACATTGCCTGTCTGTGATAAGATTAAAAATTTACTGAAAGCAGTATTAGAAATATTATTTGAATACTAGATAATACCAATTTTTATTTGCTTTTATTTGTTTTTTATAAAACATGCAATATATTTTATTTTTTAGTCAGTCTTTGAGTAAGAAGAATTGTATTTTAAGTTCTAGTTACATGCAAGTCACAAAAGGACACTGTGGTAGCTTCCCTTGATTTATTTCCATGTTGTCCTGAAGGCAAATTTTTCATAAATGAGACAGTATTTCTTTAAATAGATCAGAGATATCACTCGTGTTCCCAATGAAAACACAAGGCACAATGCATAGTCCTCTACCTGATCATGTACACTTGTAGCTAGCTACTCATGTAAGACTCAGTCCTGCCAAGCACATCAGGGTCTCAAATGGAAGTTGAGAATATTAAACACCTTGAAAGATCAGACTTGTAAAAAAGAGATATTTCTAGGACTATATCCAGCAAAGTTATACAGGCATGCTTTTGCTGTGGTTGTGGAGACAAGCACAGAATTGAAACTGACTCTGGAAAGACTGGAAAACACCAAGCAATGGGATCAGGGGAGTAATCTTGTTACTGAAACACAAATGTACTAGTACTATGTAGTTCTTTTGAAAGGTATTAGAATCTCTGGACATAGTAGAATAACTGAGATATTAGAATAATGTAGGCAAATAAGATACAGCACTTCCTGAAGGACAGGAGAATGTGTGGGATATTTAGGAATCTAAAATGGCACTAGATACCTGTCATTTATAGAAATGTGAAATCCATAATCTCACTTGATGTAAATGACCTAGGTTTTGAGGCAGCAGAATGTCACTCATGTAGTGCTATGCCCCTTCAGCAAAGTTGGTTGGCTTTGATGTAGCACTGCAGGAATGCAGCTGTACTGCTTTCAGACTTTAGCTGCTGCAGCCACAGGTTGCACAGCCTGCAGACTTAAAAAATAAAGTGAATTTAGTTGACAAGTTGTTGAACTTTGCAGTGTTGAAATAACTTGAGTCACAGAAATCAAGGCACAATTGGGAGCACGACCCCTAAATTCAAAGCTTAAAGCAAGCAGCAACCAAACCTACCCTCAGTTACCTAGAAGAAGCTTATGCCTAAACTTAAACATAACCCAAGAAGGGGCTGCTATTCTACCTAATCCTAGTATTTCATTGCTACATTTATGCTCAGCACATCTAGCACACTTAACAAGGTACAACTGCAATTTCCTTCAAGAATCTGCCTAAAGGCAGCCTATAGTACTGCCTGAAGTTTTTTAAATATTCTAGCGGTTAAATAGGTCACCTGAGAAATAGTGGACATGAGTTTAATTTCCTTTTCCAGATGGATTCAAACCCAGCTCTTTCTGTCTCCATAAGGAGGTCTAATCACAAGCTATTAGCTGCTAGACTGGTAGGACAGGATGGATGCTGTTTCCATTTCCTCTTGAAACTGTGCATCAAAATCATCTTCAGGAAGAGTGAACAAGTGGTATCATGACTGCTTTTCTGGGAAAGAAGTTCTGGTTGTAGTACTCAAAATGGGTTGTGCATTTTATATTAAAAAGCAGAGAAGGTATATAAACTGTTCTAGCATATGGACTAGGAACTCTTGGTTCCCCTCTCATGTGGGAATGGCTAAATATTTCATTTGAATAAACTTTCATTAAACTTCTATAGATTTCTGTAGCAAAAAATCCTTCCTTTATTTATACCTTGTGAAAAGAAATAAAAAGCAATAAAAAAGGGTAATCAATTGTTTAGGGGGAATATATTGCTAATGCTCAATGCACACGATTAAAGAGAAAAGGCCAGTCTACTCCTATCTTTTGGTAAACACAGGGGTTTGAGTGGCCTCAGGGTACTGATCCCCAAATTTGAGAAAATGCTATTTAGCTTTTGTACTATAGTGTTTTGCCATTTTAATTGAAATGCTCAACACCATAACTAAAACCACACCACCGAAGAACAAACAATACTTTACTCAACAAAGGAAGGTCTGCTTCAATATTTACATATTCTTAGATGGGACTTCACTTACTTGTGAAAGCCTTAAAACAAGTCTGACCTGCTATATTACATTTCCTAAGAGAATAGTTCTCATATCTTACTGCTTTTTTAGGCTGGAAGCAAACCTGACTGTTATCTGTTTGCCAGGGTTATTGACAAATATTCAGACTCATCTTGCTTATCACATTTTCTCTTATTCTTTACAGTAAATCTACTTTTGTGAACATATTCCTATTATATCCTCTTTGACAAGATGGATTTTGTTAGCCATTTGTCAAGCAATGTTAGTTATATTTGTCAGTGTTGATTTTTAAGTGTTTGAGTGTTTTTGAGTATGTAATTCTTTAAAAATTTTAGTCTTCTGTTAAAACAGTCATTTTTTATTACAAAAAATGATCTCACTTTTTTCCTAATATTATTTGGATATTTTTAAAATATAAATGTTGGATAAATAAAATATGCTTAGGATATTAAATACAAAAACTCATTGCTGCTCCACAGCAGCCAGAGGATAGTGAGATCTCATTTATAACAGTTTCTCAAAAATTAGGTGCATAGTGAGGAAGATATAACTTTGAGCTTTGAATATAGAAAAATATCACTACAGAATTATTTTTTTCTTAGAGAATGAAAAATTGCTGTTGTTCTGCTCTGTTTCTCATATCATTACATCATCACAACTGCACAAGTCTCTAGTTTTTGCCCTTTTTTTCCCTCATAAAAATCTTTCATTCCCCTTTTGAATTCTTCAGAAACATAGTCTCACCTCCCACACTACATTCTGCAGAATGTTGTTCCGGCAAAGATGATTTCCAGATGCAGGGCAGTGACAAATGATTCTGGCACTTTGAATATGTTAGTATGTGTAGCGGACATCTCAGTGCTGCTTTACATGAAGAGATAGTGACTACGGTTGCCTTATGTCCCCATCAATAATGTAAAAGGCCACAGATATGAAGTCTAGGTAATGTGAACACCTGAATGACATTTTATGTTTTGAATTATCAGCATAGGTGTGGATTTTATACAAATTTGCTAAGTCTTACATAATTTTTATATTTAAAGTTAATTAATCTACTAATTTAACTTTTTTCTGCATAGCTCACAAATGATAACCAAATTCTGCTCACGTGACAACAGAGGGACAGAAATAAAAAGGAGGAAAACCAAAACAGGAGACAGAGGGCAGAAATACGTGACACAGTTTATGAACTACAGGTTAGCAATAAGATCAGGCAGTACAAGCATCCTTCAATTTTAAACTGCCAGTACATTAAGACAGTTTACTATTCAAGGGTACTCTGAAGAATCATTCATCACAAGTAAAAAAATATAATCTTACATATGGTTGGATCTTTCTGACAAGGTTAAGACCTCTAACTGGCAATATTCCATATAAAATTGGTAACAGGAGGCAGAGGTTTTCTTCCCTGGGAAGAAATAGATACCAAAAATCACCCCAAACCCCCTGAGCTGCTGAAAATGAGAAGGTATCAGCGATTTTTACTGTCCTATGCTCATATTCATCAGTTATCCATATTGTTGCAAAAATAATTGTAGAGTAATGATAGTGATTGATTCCAGGTAGTGGAAGGATACAGTATATCATGTGTACCATTGGGCAACTGAACTGGTTGATCAACAAAAGAAAAGACAGTGAAATCTAGCTAGAGATGGCTGCCATGTGAGATTCACTAGCAAAACCTGAGGCAAGAACTTTCAAGGCAGAATTAATTGCAAATAGCAAACTAACTTGGTAGTAGTAACGCCAGAAGTTGCCACTATACTTTTAAACATATTTCTTAGGATATTTTTAGTATCTTATTTGAAGAACATGAATCAGTAGGAGACAAACTTAAAAGCCTGTGAGGGAGACTGAAGTATGAACTTTCACTGCTTGAGGTTTTATCTGTGTGGCTACCAGGCAGATGCCTCAGAAACTTGGCAGGATAGAAGACAGAAAGCAAAGTCTAGTAATGACAAGCAAAAACCCATTAGTCCATAACTACTCTCACATGATTCAACCTCTGCTCTTAACAGCAGGTGAGTTTGGTTATCTAGCCATATTTGGAGAATATAATTGGCTTCATGAAGGGAGCTGGTGTAGCAAAGCTGAGAGCAATTTTGTTTGTTTGGTGTTCTTTCTCCAAGTGCGTGGATCTAGTAATGAAGTTTAAATTACAGTGAAAACTTCAAACAAAGGACTTTTCCTGTGTGCCTCTTCAAATTACAGAGGAAAAAGTTTCTGAAATTATAAGGTATGGTTTCAGGAGACAAGAATACTTTCAATCTGTGTGCAATACAAAACTTTCTTCTTTCTTTTTTTCTAAGAATATTGAAAAATATCTATGACTGGAACGTGCAATAAATCTTAGGGAGCATTTTTATTTCTTCTAATTTTACTCAGATCGTGGCAGAAAAATTTCAGTGCAATTTGAAAGTCTTTAACACTGGAAATCATGTCAGCTTTTCTTAATCCTTGATATTTCCATCTCAAATCATTATATGTCACATATATACTGTGAAATATCTATACACTCTGTCACATCTAGCAAATATTTAGTTTTTCTTCCCTGCTGGCAAAATAACATATTCAGTTATTCCCACTATAATTGATCTGGTTTTAGTTACTAAACAACAGGAATATAACCGTTACAAATCTACTGGAGTTTATAGTTATCAATATACTACACACTAGTAAAAAAGCAGAGTATATGCTTACACAGTATTTCATAATGCTGCTATTTCTGGCTGGAAACTTCTACAGTATACATCAAATTAAAAATAATCACACATACTCTTCATAAATTGAGTTTACTGTAATTTTCAAATGCGTTTCTAGAATTGCATGCCAGTCCATTAAAAATTATCTGATATTCAATTTAATTGTACTAATGCTTAAAAAGTAATTTTTCTGTGATCTGTTATTCTGTGAATGATTCTGTGATCAAGGAGTTTATGTAAGTTCTCTTACAACAACTCCTATTGTTTGCTGCAACAGTGGGTTCATGAAACAGATTTGAATAGATGGAGAAAAATTAAGAAAATTGTCTTAAGGCTGGAACACCTTTCATATGAGGAGAGGCTGAGAGAGCTGGGCTTGTTGAGCCTAGAGAAGAGAAGGCTCTGGGAAGACCTTACAGCAGCCTTCCAGTACTCAAAGGGGGCCTACAGGAAAGTCGGAGAGGGACTTTTTATCAGGGAGTGCAGTGATGAGGCAAGGGGTAACAGTTTTAATCTGAAAGAGGGGAGATTTAATTAGATATTAGGAAGAAGCTGAGGTGAGGGTGGTGAGGCACTGGCACAGGCTGCCCAGAGAAGGCATGATTGCCCCATCCATAAGGTGTTCAAGGCCAGGTTGGATGAAGCTCTGAGGAACCTGATCCAGTGGGAGGTGTCCCTACCTATGACTGTGGGGTTGGAACTGTATGATCTTTAAGGTCCCTTTCAACCCAAAGTGTTCTATGATTCTAATTCAGTGCCGTATTATAAAATCTTGGTAATATTTGGTATTTAATCAAACCTACCTAGTAACGATAGTCGATTTACAGCCTGTTTTAGAAGAAAACGTCTTTGTAAATCAAATGAAAGCATCTACAGTACCTGCTTAATAGCAGTGTACGTTGAAATGATATTTATTTTCTGACAGTGACATATGTGACCCTACCAAGTCCAAGATCTTATTGTTGTTTTTCGTTGCAGTGGTAGTAAACTGTGGTTTCTGACAGAAAGCCTAATTCAGAGCTCATCTGCTATTTCTCCCAATTAACTTAATTAACTTTGAGCTAGGTAATCCTACCACTACAGAGAAAATAGACATGAAACAGCATACAAATAGTAGTTTTCCTTCTGTATTTTATCTGAACCTGAGAAACAGACAGGGAATCAATTCAAAATGAGAAAAAATCTTCATAATTCTGATATTAAGCTTATATTTCTTGCATTCACAACATGCTTTTTATGGTAACATTTAATACTTAATAATAATAATTCAGTCAGCATGTATTTTCAAATATTTTAAAATAAGCTTACTATATTGGTTTCGTATCTCTTTCCAGTTAGCTAGATAGTGCTTGCAAAGAGTTGGATTGTTTTATTTCTTATTTATTTTGGTAACGGCAAATCTTGGAATGCATTCAAACAGTCTTCTATGGTCAGGTTGACACAGTCCCTATGCCAGGGATTCTATTATCAAGAGCATTATTTAGCTTTCCAGTGCATTTTTTCTGCACACATCCCCAAACTGTTCTCAGACAACACAGTTCAAAAATGTGATTGTGACAGAAAATATTAAACCATATTCATTGCTTAGGCAAAGTTACATAATGCCATCACTGTTACAAGTCCCCAGGTCTTAGTCTGAGTTAAAGTAGATGCTTATTCATGTGACCAATATTAAACCATTACAATGTCACTGCCTAAAATTCTCTAGTAACTTTAAACCCTAATCATTCTTTTATCTTTAATGAAGCATTTTTAGTGAGTGATAATAAAAGATAAGCTTGTGTATAATGAAAATACTAATGTATTTTTTTGAAGTGTAAAATGCATGAAAAAACTTTCAGAACTGTGTTTGTCTATAGAAACATCCCAGTAAAAATATAAATGGAAAATCCTTAATATGAAATTACTGCAATCTGAGGTTGATGTAAGCATCTATGAAATAGTCTTTGGACGTTTTTTTCCACTTTATCCAATGTATTTCGAAGGAAGTAAACGTGCAAAGAAATGTCCTCTTTAAGTTATATTCACAGAAGTCTACTTATATTTCATTTAATACCTAAATGATGTTAACAAGTGAAAGAATTGATTTATAAAACTTGAGTTTTATAATATACGTATGGTTCAAATAATCATAGCCTTCTTTTGATGAAGCACAGACAGCCCAGTCTCCTGAGGTCTTGATTTATTAAGGTATACCACTTACTATATGCTTATTACCACACCAATCTGGGAAGGGTAGAATTCTTTTACAGGGAGATGCAGTGTTTTGACAGAAAGAGAACCTGGTGCTTTCATTTAAAATGAAGATGCCAAAAGTCAGGGGTTTATGCTACTCAAAATGACTGTTAAATTGAATTTCCTTTGAAAAAGATGGATAAAAATGAGCTATCCCGTGTGACTTTCAGAGGCATATGCTCTTGGGCAGGATGGCATGTGATTGACAGTATACTTAAAGCTATCTGGAATCATCAACATGATAAAAAAACAGAATGGAAGAGAAAGGAGGCATTGTAAGAAAAGCAAAAGGCAGAGGGAAAAATGAGAGCGAAATAACTCAAAAGATGAAAGAAAACTTCCATTTTTTTTTCTGCCAAATCAATTACGCACAGTAGCTGCAGAGTTTGAGATTATATTCCATAGGTGAGTTTAGAAAGTTTTGCAAAGCTTCATAGATTGAAATAAAACCAAGTTTTACTGAGTATGGCAACTCTAAACAGCAATGAATGGATTTACATAGAAATTGTTATCTCCAAGTGTTCTCTTTAATTGAATGGAATAGCTTCTTTGGAAAGATTTAATTTTCAGAAAGGTCATGAGTATTAAGCTCCTATATATCACTCTCTTCTGAAGACCTACCTAATCTGAGTTATCTAGCACTAGTGTATCCATGATTTGATACTGGTTTTCTTGCTACATCCCAAATACTTTTAAATATTAATGAAAACAGAATACAGTAAAGGTCTGCTTGTTGGCTTTTTTAAAATTAAGTTTTCTTTTCATTACGAGACAAATTTTATGAAAGAATTCAAGCCTCTATATAGTAAGTGGGATATGTCACAATCAGCTTTTGTTTTGCTCAGAGTAAGGTGCCTGGTTTAAGGTATTTATCCAGCTTTTTTTTTAATTAGAACAATAGAAAAAAGGTATTCACAAATGGCATCTTTAAATTCCTTTATAAAATAATCTAAACACATATAATCTTTTAAGTAAGTCTATTAAGTTTTAGATACATGGTTAAATGTAGATGGATTCCACACTAAAATGCGTTCTATACATAAGCTCATGTACTTTGTCATGTTTGCAGTTTTAAGTACTGCAATGTAGGGTAATACATAGACATAACTGTCTTTGAGGGTCTTTGTTCTGTTTCCTCCCCTCCCTGTGATGCCTAATGATTGGTAAAGTGCTGTTAAGTTTAATGCCTTCAAAGAAAGAGACCAAGAAAAGCTTTATTTGAAAAACTTGGAACATATTTGAAACCTTTCAATATCAATAATGCTTTGTCAATATTAGATTGACAGAGATGTTTTTTCTGCCATCTGACTTTGAGCTGGTAGAACTCAACAGACTTGACATTAAGTAGTGTAATCAGAGAATAAAAGTCAATATTAGGTGTCTCTTAATGATTAGGTAGATGTTATTAATTGTATTACAAACTCTTGCATATTATCCTTAAATCTTCACATATATGTGCATTCATCCTCCTCCTCAGACTTTTTTCCTAAACGTATTCACTTGTTTTTGGCATATTTTGCAATTAAAGAGGGGAAATCCTAGTTCTTGTTTATAGAATCATAGAATCACCAGGTTGGAAAAGACCTAATGGACCATCGATTCCAACCATTCCTATAGAATACTAAATCATGCCCTCCAGCACCTTGTCCACCCATGCCTTAAACACCTCCAGGGAAGGTGAATCAACCACCTCCCTGGGTAGCCTGTTCCAGTGCCCGATGACCCTTTCTGTGAAATTTTTTTTCCTAATGTTCAGCTTAAACCTCCCCTGGTGGAGTTTGAGGCCATTCCTTCTTGTCCTGACCCCTGTAACTTGGGAGAAGACGCCAGGTCCCTCCTCTCCGCAACTTCCCCTCAGGTAGTTATAGAGATCAATGAAGTCTCCCCTCAGCCTCCTCTTCTCCAGGCTAAACAACTCCAGCTCTCTCAGCCGTTCCTCATCAGGCCTGTTCTCCAGCCCCTTCACCAGCTTTGTTGCTCTTCTCTGGACTCATTCCAGAGCTTCAACATCCTTCTTGTGCTGAGGGGCCCAGAACTGAACACAGGATTCAAGGAGCGGTCTCACCAGTGCTGAGTACAGAGGGAGAATAACCTCCCTGGACCTGCTGGTCACACTGTTTCTTATACAAGCCAAGATGCCATTGGCATCTTGGTTTAGAAGTTTACTGAATATTTAACATAAACACTATCTTTTCTCATAGTAAATCTGAGCAGCTAACAAAGTCAGACAATAGACCTTACTGCATTTCAGTTGTAATTTGTGCTCATAAGCCCTGGAAATGCTTTTAGAAAAATACCCAGTGGTAATAAAAGCCATGTCAGACTCCAGAGAAATCTACATTTAGAGGAAAGAAACAATCTCCCTAAATTACAAGTAACATCTCTATATCCTCATTTGACCTGATAGAAACTATAAAAGAGCCCCAAAACATTTCCTTCCTCAATACAGGACATCATTTCAGTATGACTCTGTCCTGATTAATTTTGCATAGTATGTATAAACGCTGTGCACTTACGTGGTGCTACCCATTAGTTCTTTCTTCGCTGTACCTTTAGAAATTTGCCTTCATCTTGATGCCATGGTTTAGTATTGATGCTTAACTTCAGATGTTTTGGGGTCATCTGAGTGGACCCACTTTTTGATTAAAGCAGGGTCATTTTTTTTAAATTGTAATTTAACTAATATTTCAAAGTGAAATGTCCTTTTTTTTTTTTAAAAAAAAAAGTGTTTTAGGTTAAAATATGTAAATATCTTTTTTCTTTCCAGAATGTTAATCAATGAAAATATTCAACTTTCCTGATTTCATAATGTTCCATAAAGGAAACACACAAACAACAAAAAAAAACTAACCACAAAGCCACGATATAGATAGCCAGCAAAGAACTTCTGTATACTAATAAAGCACGTACTGTTACTCCTTTTATAAATGTTGGTCTTTAATAAGGATTAATTACCTCTAAATCCAAAAGAATATTTCTTAAAAGAGTGTTTCTTTTCACTTCTATGGAATTTTCGTAATAGTTTGTAGAGATGGAAAGATGCAGAAATTAAAATAACCAAACCCACAATGTAGAAGATAACATTCAGAAACTTTTTACAGGATTACAAGAAAGTTTCTAAATTTTTACTTTTGAGATATGAAGGTTACTTCCAAAATTATCTTCAATATAAACATGGAAAAATTGAAGATATCATACTAGAACTATATCTCACAAGTATCACATTCCTGAACCTGACAGCAATGGTTCTGGCCAGAATACAATAGAAACAGATATTTATATTCTGCACATTATTTATGAGCATGGGCCTATCTGAGGACAAGTAAATTTTGTAATCCATCCTGCACATTATACCAGTGTTTATCCATCATGATACAGTTCTCTGTTCCTGATACTATGGTAATTATATAAAAAGAGCATAATGAACAATATGAAATAACTTATCACAGAACAACATATTTAACAAACTGTCACAAGTAAGTACACTTAGGAATGAATAGGTCCTAAACATACATTATTTAACTGAAGCTTATTTAATTGTTTATATTATATTTCATTAATACTTCAGAGGAAAATGTTAAACTTAAGTAGTTATGCCACTTACTACATAAGCTTAAATGAAGTTCAAGGGAGTTTTCTCTTTTTAAGAATTAAAGAATTGGGAATATTTTATTCTATTCTGTTTTTATGCAATAGTGTCTGGTCTGAAGGCAGTGACAAGCTTTCTTTATAGAGAAAAATAAAAAGCAGGAAAAACATTAGAAAATGCTCATTTGTGTAGAGGTAATTGCAATGTATCTAGTTTATTTACGCAAGCTTTATTCACATAAACAGGTATCATCTATTTAAAGTTTCTTATTTCAACAGACTCTCTTACAGGGGATATATTTCTCAATCTAAGAATTTCATAAATAACTCTATGTACTGGTGGATGATTGGACCATGTGGGTCATGATGTTGGTTACATTTATATTACGAGAAAGCCGGATGCAAACAGTCTTCGTTGCATCTTTTGTAATCTTGTGCATATGCTCAAGGTGAGTGTAAGGTAAGTATAAAACATTGTCTCCCCATCTTCCACTGTTGGAAGCAATGGAAAATAAAGTTAAAACATAGCAAAATTGTATAATATATGCTTCCATTTGAAAGGAAAAATGGAAAAATAAAGATCAGGAAAGAAAGAAAGCAGCAAATACTGCAAGGACAAGACAAGGATTTGTGTTGCATCCTTTAACAATAAGGTTACAAATGTGTCAGATCTATTAGCTTCAGAATTATATGCAAAGACAAGCAGCAGAACTATTATTAGGTGTGTTAATAAAAAAAAGACAGGAGGAAGCATTTGATAATCTATTCTAGTTAATCGCTATGAATTAGTCGGAAAAGGGTTAGCAGTCTTCCCAGTTATTTTCGCATCTTCATTTTTCCATAATGCAATTTACTTTAAAGAAAGTTTCCTATTTGCACAAGAGATTGATACCAGATCATTAGTTGGGTATATTACGTTTACAAATGAAATATTTCTATGTAACAGTAAGATTTAAAAGAATATTTTCATCTGTCTTCTTGGGAGTACAGGCATCTAAGGAAAACATTCTGTTACCTACAGAATGTATGTTTGTGTGCATGTGTATTTGTATGTTTATATGCATTTGTATGTTTATATGCATATATCAAACATTACTTCCTATAGAAATCTCATTTTATAAAGAAGACTGCTTCCCATCTCAAACTATGCTAGTGAAAGTGGCATGAACAAGCCAATAATAATGGTACAAACATGACAGCTATAATGAGGATCTATATTGTCAAAAGATTATGGGACAAATGTAAATCTGATCAAAGCAAGCAGCAGTCTATCTAATCTTGGTGTATGGTTTTCTCCTATTGCAGCTTATTTCTTTAAAAACTACTAAATAGTTATCGAAAACAGTTGCTTTTTTTCCCTGGAGAATTTAGCATTTTGGTAATTCCTAGCTCAGTTGGTCAGTGGAGTTTCCACTGCATGCTTTCTTTCTCATTTTAGAAGGGTTATAAAGATCAGAAGGCAAGTCCTTTGGAAGGTTTTTTTTTTCATTGTGTATTTGTTGGTGGTTTACTGTGATAAGGATTTACATGTGCTGTTATAGTAAAGCAGCTGTATAGATGCTTTCTGTGCTGAAATCTAGAAGCCACAGTGTCTGCACCAGTGCCTTGACTGTGTCAAGGCATCTATGGCTTACACTCATCCAGCTGCCCATCTTCTTGCTTTTATACCAAAAATATAGGCATTTACTACAAATTATACATCTTGCAATACCATCCTTTGCTTCAAGTAAGTTGTATTAAAGACTTCTAAGGAATCCTTTCATGTTAAATATTTACTCTATTTCTCTTTTACATTCATTTAAAGCACTCTGACATAAGAAAAAAAAAACAAGTAAAGTGAGTCTCCAGAATCTTAGGGTAAACATTCAGAATTTTCTTTACACAAAAGTTCAAGGAACTTTGCACTAATTTATGCTTAATCACCTTGGTTTGTCTTCCAGTACCACTCAGTTTAGGCTTTTAGTTACTGAACTCAAGGCACAGATATAAACATTAATTTTCATATCAAGCTACATACTCTGTGCTGGTACTGGCATTTTTTATTGAGATCCAATAGGTCTTACCAGAGGAAAAAAATGAATAGAAAAATATGTGTTTAGAGCATAGTGTAACAAATCCTAAAGGGATGGATTTGACACAGATAGGGATTCAGCTTCAAATGTGCAATTCAACCTTAGTATCTCCAATTGAAAGACAAGAGCAGCCTGAGAAGATGGCATGGTCATTGTGCAGATGTTAGCATTATAAATTGCAGGAAGTTTTGATCTGAGGGCTAATCATGTAGGAGTAAAGCTTATTTAATTTAGCTCATTTCCATTGGCATAAGTGAAGTTTCACTTATTTATACCTGTGTAGAATCTGGCCCTCAATACACTACTCTGTTTCTGATGTATTTATACAGTCTGTTGATCTAAGTGACAGAAAAATTTCCAGTATTATGAAGAAGATGCCTACTATTAAGCTCCAAAATATTTCTGATTTGCCAAAAAAATTTAAGATTAATTAAAAGATACACAGCCAAATCTAACAGTAATGTTTGTACCTCATTCTTTGATGACTGCAATGATCTCTAATGATTATTGAACTAACAGTAGTTTCATTTTGGATGACACAGATGGTGTGTTTAGAGTCAAGATTGAATACTATTTGGCCTTTCTGTACACCTTAATTGTGTAATAAGTGGCAGAAGCTTTCAAAATGTGTCAACACAGGTGGACCTTTGGTGCCTATTTGCAGCCCTGTTGAATAAGCAAGCTTCAGGCTGTTTGTGTAGGCCCAGTAGCAGGGTTAGAATTTGGGAGTGATAAGGTTACCTAAACCATAGCACAACTAAAGAAAGTCAAGCTCTCCAAGAAAATCAAGGTTGATTTCTACATGTCAGATTTAAAAACTAAATATGTACATCGCCTGAGGAATGCATTTGAAACAACAAAGTCTGGTAGGAAAGAATGTTTTAAGAGCACTGTTTCAGCAGGGTTATTTCTATTGGGAATAAAAAAAGCTGCTGAATGTGTCTCACTTTTTAATGTCCCACAGATGTAAACTGTGCTTGATTCTATTGTCTGTAATTTAATTTAATGCTTGGAATGTTGCAGTAATATACAGTAACTGATATATCCTTTGACTGAGAAACAGAAATCAGCCAGACCAAAGAAGTTTATAATTTTCCCTGCACTATAGAGCCTTCTCATGTTAAAGAAAAGACTAGTTTTAGCATGATTTTCTATTACTCAGATTTTATTAGAAATGGCACAAAGAAGTTAGAGAAAGATAATGATTTCTTTATATCTTTTCTTATTATCTGGAAGACTTTTCATTTGCAGATGCATGGGATTTTTCCTTGTGTTGTTAATTGTGAACAATATCATGAATATATAGAAGCATTGGTTGAGTAGCACTGTCAACAGTACTGTAGAATCCTTTTTCTGCAATGATGGCATTGGGTTTTGTTTGTCCTTACCCTTACTCTTGTTACATAGTTCTAATTCCTTGAAGAACACTTAAGATATAAAAGAATGCAATATTACTCAAAAATGCTTACCACTTTTAAATGAAGTCAGACACCTAACCTAAATGTTTGTATTATGCATAGCACTACATTATGACTAATGGTGTAAACGAATATTAATGTTTAAATCTGTTATTTCAATACATTTATGGTACATTCAGATTAGAAAAATAATATATTTTGATTTTTTTTCAAATCAGAATATTTCTATGGTTTTGCGACTCTTCCTGAGACAACCAGCTCAGACAGAATATAGGTTATCTATATTTTCTCTTTTAGAAAAGACTGACGGTATATTTATAAATCCTCAATTAAACAAAATATGTTTTTAGATTTTATTTTAAAAAATGGTTATATCTCCAAGTTTCCTGTAATCAGAGCCTAGTGACAATTTGTTAAGTGACCTGAAGGCTGTCTTTCCCCCCCCCCCCCTAAATCTAGACCTTCCTAGTTTTACAAAATTTATGTTAAGAGAGTCATGGGTTTCTGTATTCTTCTAGAGTAAAATTGCCAACCCAGGTGCGATATACTTCTTATACTCAATTTATAACCTCTTTTACAACATTGTCAGCTTCTATCATTTTAATGTGACTGTTGCAGCACTGACATTTATGAAACTCTTTATGACTGGAGTGTTGAGTGCATTTGAGAACTGATGTTTTTAAATGGCAAGTTTCTCTTTTGATTGTGGAGAAGATGGTGAAAGTGTATCAGGGCCATAAAGACCTCACAGCTAGAAGAAATTAAGAGATAAATAATCCAGTTTAATTTAATTCTGTTTGCAAAGTATTTTTAAGTCAGTGCTTCTGATTTTGAAGCTGAGGCCGTGATTTGACACATACCATTGACTATTTAGATTAGACAGTGCTTAGTTACAAGTTATATTAGCTTCTCTTCCTTTCATAAATTAATTTTGACATAAGGAACTGACCCAAATTTATGGCTACTTTTGTGCAGTTTGTTTCTGACAGAAGCAAAACTCACATAGAAGAGACTGTAGACATCTGAAAGCCTGTTGTTGACCAGGAAACCTCAATCTACCAAAATTTTTGAACTGTTAAAAGAAAGTACATTTTTTGCTCCTTTTCACCACTGAAAACAAGTGTGAAAACTGGGATTTTCTTGTTTGTTTTGTCACTTTTAAAATTGGTGGATAGTGAATAACAGACCTAGATACATCATGTTTTTTTTAATACAAACCAGCTATTACAAAATCAATGTCAAACTCAGGGATGTGTATCAGTTTAAAGCGATTAAATATATAGTAAACAAGGACACTATAATGCTTCTTTTACTTGTGCATATGAATCAATATAAATAGATTATAGAATCATAGAATGAATTGGGTTGGAAGGGACTTTAAAGATCATCCAGTTCTAAGCCCTCTGCCATGAGCAGGGACACCTCCCACTAGACTGGGCTGCTCAAGGCCCCATCCAAGCCTTGAACGCTATCACTGCGGGGATATCTACAACTTCCTGGTGCAACCTGTTCCAGTGCCTCACCACCCTCACCAAGGATAATTTCTTCTTTATGTTTAATCTAAATCTTCCCCCTCCCAGTTTAAAGCCATTCCCCCTCATCCTATCACTACATGCACTTGTAAAAAGTCCCTCCCCAGCTTTCATGTAGGCCCCCTTCATGTACTGGAAGATTGCTATAAGGTCTTCCCAGGGCCTTCTCTTCTCCACGCTGAACAATCCCAATTCTCTCAGCCTGTTCTCATGACGGAGGTGTTCCAGCCCTCTGATCATCTTCGTGGCCCTCCTCTGGACCTGTTCCAACAATTCCATATCCTTCTTATGTTGAGAATTCCAGAACTGGACACAATAGTCCAGGTGAAGTCTCACAGGAATGGAGTAGAGGGAGAGGATAACCTCCCTCAACCTGCTGGCCATGCTTGTTTTGATGCAGCTCAGGTTATGGCTGGCCTTCTGGGCTTTGAGCACACAATGTTGACTCATGTCATCAATTAGCACCCACAAGTCATTCTCTGCAGGACTGCTTTCAATCACATCGTCCCAAATCCTGTATTGAAACTGCAGATTGCCCTGACCCAGTATAGGGCCTTGCATTTGGCCTTGTTGAATCTCATGAGGTCCACACAGGCCCACTTCTCCATCTTATCCAGGTCTTTATGGATGAAATTCTGTCCTTCTGGTGTGACAACTGCACCACTCAGCTTGGTGTCATCTGCAAACTATTGCTGAGGTTACACTCAATCTTGCTGTCTATATCATTGATGAAGATATTAAAATAGTACTGGTCCCAATATGGATCCATGAGGGACACCACTTGTCATGGATCTCCATCTGGATATCACACCATTGAACACTACACTCTGAATACAACCATCCAACCAATTCCTTATCCACTAAATAGTCCACCCATCAAATCAATTTCTCTCCAGTTTAGAGAGAAGGATGTAGTGGGGGAACCACATCAAAGGCTTTAAAGAAGTCCAGATAGACTACAGCCACTGCTCTTCCCACATCCACTGATGTGGTCACTCCATCATAGAAAGCCACTTGACTGGTCAGGCAGGACTTGTATTTGGGGAAGCTGTGCTGGTTGCCTGTAATCACCTTCCTGCCCTCCATGTGTTTAGCATAGCTTCTTGGAGGATCTGTTCCATGAACTTTCCAGGCACAAAGGTGAGGGGTCAGTAGTTCCAAGCGTGATAATTTCTACCCTTTTCAAAAATGGGGACAATGTTATCCTTCTTCCAGTCACCAGGGATAACTAATCATTCATTAACATTATAAATTAATCTACTTCCTACTTCTGAAGAATTGGAGATTGTTGAATGCTGAATCACTTGCTACTAGGAATTCCTTCTGCATATAAATATTTGCATTCCTTGGATGACATTCTTCCCCACAGGAGTTAAAAGCACTTAGCTTTGGCCTTCTGCCTAGCTATACACCTTTAATGTACAACTATCTCAAAATTCTTGTACACTGTATTGTACCTAGGGGTTAAGTGTGGCATGTTAAGAGGAGTTGAATTTCATTTAAAAATGCAATAATGGCATTAAAATATGCAGTGCTGTAGCTTCAGCAAGGTCTCCTGTCTGTTACTGTCAATAGCAGCTTCTTAGGGTTTGTTTAATCATGTGTACACAGGGAAGATATAGCTGCTAATGGTGTGGACAGTGGCACCTTAGCTGTGTTTCAGAGTAGGAAAAAAATACCCAGCATTTTAAAACTGATCTTCACTTTCAGAGCTGCTAGGAATCTTTATTTTTGTACTGCCTTACTTAGGGAAAAAGCATGAAAAAGGGACATATTTAGTAATATTTATTTAATACACGTTAAGTAGTAGAAATATATTAAATGAGCACCAGCAGCACTGCCCTGGAAATCAATGAGTTATATGGTAACAGTAGTGTTGCTGTCCTAGATAATTTCACAGGCATGCACAGTGCTCAGTACATAAGAATCTGCCATTTAGACTTGGTGAGCTACAAACTCCAAGAAATATTCCAGCTTATTTAAAAGTCTGCCTTGAAAATGAAAGCTACATGTAGTTGGCAGGTTGCTTGCTAGGTATTTTATTCATGTACAAGTTCAAAAGAGATGAGCTTCAAGGCAGTGAAAGAGAGAGTTGCCTTTGAAAAAGCAAGAGGAATAAGGCAAGAAGAAGATGACTGAGAATGAAACTTTTTATGTCTTGAAAAGAACATGCACTGAGTACTGGGAAAACATCAATTATTACTGCTGTGAGCAATAATTACTATTACTAACAAGCATCCTCACTTATAGGTATGATGGTGCATGTTTTAAGAGGATGTCAGTGGCTCATTTTTAACGAGCTCATTTCATAGTTACAAATACTTGTTGCTGCCCCACAACACAGAAGTGTTTAATGTCTTTCCTCATGTAAGTTAAAACTAAAAAGTCATTCACTTACTATTTCTGTAAAGATCTCTTCTTTCCCTCCAAACTAGTTAGTGAGCCACACATTCATTACCTTAGTTCAGTTTCATACTGGATTTTGAAAAATTCTTATCCGACTGTAAACCATGCAAGAGCATCTCTTTGTTGTGTGAAGACCAGAGATAGCTGTTTATATGTAAGGAGCATAACTTGAAATGCTGATGCACCTAGAACAAAAATGAAGTCAAAGGCTGAAGAAACTTCAGTAGGTGCTTCAGAGATGGTTTCAGACCCTTACTGGTTCTTTTGCCTCTTCTGGACTTCTCTTTGAGGATTTTCCTTCTGTTGGATTATCCACAACTGGAATGTAGAAGTAAAATAATGTTTTAAAAGTGACTGTTTGGCTTCTGCTAAATGGATTCTCACACTTATTGTAGCATGACTCACTTCTTTTCACTCTTTGTTGCGTCCAGGCATATACTCAAGCAACATAATCTGTCACTGAACACTGAAGCTGTTTGTCAAACTCAAGTGTAGGATGCCAGTACTGCTAATGCTTTTTTATTTATATTTTCCCCCTGAACAAACACCATTAATGCATGTGTGTCAACTCAAATTCAACTGTCTCCATTTTATGTGAAATGGAAAAGAGACTAGCAATAGCTTTTTCTGTTCAAATATTTTGTTAACATTACACTCCATAGAAGCTGTAGAACAAGATATATTCTTGCCAAGAGAGATGAAAACTTACTGTGTGGAGAGAAACTAAATATCATGGCAGCAAGACTGTTTAGTGGAAACACTGCCTGGAAAGCCAAAGGTTTTGGTTTGTAACTGACAAAAAGGTGAGTAACTGAGTGGATGATTAATTTCCTTTTGTATATAAATTATATAAGAAGAATTCTCATAAAAGAAGCAGCTAGCTACAAATGTCAAATATGAGATACTATGCATGCAGATTAATCAAATCAGGCTATATCCCATTAATCATGTGTCTCAACATGGCACAGAAAAAGTTTTGCTTTATAGTTTTTATACTTTTTATGCACTATTGATGGACTTTACACATTTTTGCGAAGTAGACAAAATGTTTGACAAAATGCTTTCACATGCTTGAATCAAAAGACTGGAGATCATGATATTCCTTTTGCATACTAGTGAATGCGGAAAACTATAGCATAATAAATTGCAATGTCTGGAATCAAGGATGACTTTGTTTTGGAAAAAAATTATGATTTTTAATAAAAATATGTGGAGGAAGGTCACTGTGAATCATGTTGTCCCTTTTCTGCATTCCATTCAATTAGGAAACAGAATCACAGAATCACTAGGTTGGAAAAGACCTACATGATCATCGAGTCCAACCATTCCTATTAACCACTCCTTTCAGGTATCTGTAGAGCAATAAGCTCTTGCCTCAGCGTCCTCTTCTCCAGGCTAAACAGAATCACAGAATCACAGAATCACAGAATGACCGGGTTGGAAGAGACCCACTGGATCATCGAGTCCAACCATTCCTATCAAACACTAAACCATGTCCCTCAGGACCCCGTCCACCCGTAACTTAAACACCTCCAGGGAAGGCGAATCAACCACCTCCCTGGGCAGCATATTCCAGTGCCTAATGACCCTTTNCTTGGCCACCTGGGCCACTGCTGGCTCATGTTCAGTCACTGTCAACCAACACCCCCAGGTCCTTCTCCTCCTGGCAGCTTTCTAGACAGAACCCTCCTAGTCTGTAGCTCTGCATAGGGTTGTTGTGGCCCAAGTGCAGGACCTGGCACTTGCCTTGTTAAATCTCATACCACTGGTCTCCTCACAGCAGTCCAGCCTGTTCAGACCCTATATATATCAGTAAATTATTATAATTTTACTGATATATTACAGCAGAGATGAGAGAACTAAGTAAGAAGGGTTTCTGCTGTCCCAAGCATCTCATGTGTGCAATAAAGGGCCCAGTTCATTGCCTTTGTGTTAAAAGAACTAGTAGGGAAAAATTCAATTACTATATAATGAGGACAAGTAATGTTACCACAGTAGTTATAATGAGCAGTGGTAACTTCAGTTCCCATCAACAACAACTTAAGAAAAGCATATCTGTAATCTGTTAATATCTAGTTAAAATCTGCTTTGACATACTTAGGCTGAACACGTAGCTCAATTATAATAATCTTGTGAATCCAGGAAGCACTTGAGTATGGAACGCAAAATTAAGAAGTTTCTTTTATCTGAATTAATCTATATCTCATTCTTAGGGTAAGTCCAGCTGCCAAGCAACTTCTGTCACAGAATTTGTCCATGGGAAAGGTTTAGGATCTAACAGATGAGGCTATTTCACAGTGGCAAATGTTTCAAATAATGGAAATTGTAATCTGTAAATATCTTGATAGCAGTGAAATACTACAGGTCACTTTTATCCAGCATGGTCTCATCAGATAAATATATGTTCTATGGTAGGTATATATTCATATCATATATTCATATATGTTGTACATAGGCACAAACTGTGTTCCCTAGGGGAAACAGTGCAGTTGCATGTTATGTTTATAAATAACTTCGCAACTGTTACTTGTTCTACAGCCAAGAACAAGAATCTAAAGATTGTAGTCAGAATTTCTCTTCAATGCTTTTTCCTTCTATTATACGTGCTCCCCATGTTCAGCACTGTTAAGAGTTATGTACTGATATGGGGATGACTGCTTAGAGAAGAGCTTTGGATAGACTACTGAGCACATTGAAAGTATGTACAGTTTAGGCAAGGTAGGGGACAGTATACTATGTGTCATTAAGGAGTAATCCACAAATGATTGCTCTTATTATGGATACAATAGACTTTAAAGCTTTTCACTCTTTGTGTGTATTAGTATAATCTGTACTATAAACCATAGCGTAACTCTTACAACCTCTTACTCAACTGAAGGAGTTTAATTTTCGTTATGCCTCTGCTAACTTTTGCCTTCTCAATTCAGCTAAGTGATAAATCATCACCTTGTTAGCAAAAACCAACTTTTCGTATTTAAGAAATTAATACCAAGCTTGAGTGTGCTATGGGATCATCTTTGCTGTGCCAATATATCCTCACTCACTTTCTGCTTTAGGCATAGTGCTATATTTTTCATTCTACATTGTAGACATGATGAATTACATAATCCAAAATTAAACAATCTAGACTACAAAACCACATCAAAAAGTATCACAAAGGAGTTAATTAGCCCCACAAGAAGATTGCAGATAGGTTTTCCACTGCCTTAAGTCCATTTAGGTAAATGTTCTGAAATATTTTTCTGATACAAAAAAAGAGAATACAAGATTAGTTTTAAGTTAAATCATTTGCTTATTATAACTGGCATTTTTCTGCTGGCCTTGGCAAAAATCTGACATTTAAAGAACTGATTAATTCTAATACTGACTGGATACCATAGTAAATATGTTGCCCCAGAATCTTCTGGTATATAACACAATCTAGAAGCATGAAAATGAATAGCTGTTAACCTTTGATCAATAAATACTAATGTCAACAGCATTAATAGCTCTTAGCTAATTTTATTGGTACACCCAATTGTATAAGTAAACAGCATAGGCTGCCAAAAGCACATAATCCTTTTAATGTGTTTCCCCCTTAGGATGTGAACATAGTTTTAAACAATATTGTGTATTTGTCTTCATACTCACTGATCTATACTATTTGAGAATATATCTTTCTCAATTATGATATCTTTCTCAATTCTCTGTTAAGTGCTGTTTCATTAAGTATTTAATAAGTAGCTCACTTTTAAATACATTTAGACAAGATTACGACAAATGAACAGACAGAGTAAGAGGAATGTAATATTATTAACCTACTAAATATTAACTATTAATACATTTCAAATATTCCCACTGCATAATCCCAAGAGTTAAAGTTTGAATATTCCTCTTCAATAAAATATTTGCCTTTTTCTCAGTGTTGTGAAAAATTTGCCACCAGAACAGAATTTTCATTGGCAATATCAAACCATAAAATACAAAATTATTCAAGCATCGAAAATATGAAACTCTAAATAATGAGCCTATGAAGCCATTTAAATCAATAAAGTATCATATTTATATTCAATGTTAGATAACACAGTTTTTGTTGAAAAACACAGAGCAAGGTAAAATATTTTTCAGTATTGTTTAGAAATTGAGAACCTACTGAAATTTTTATCAGGCAACCAAGCCTCACTATTTCCAGTCTAGCTAGGCTGGAAAATCAACGTGCTCCATTTTCAGGCACTTAAATTGAGAATCATAGAATCACCAGGTTGGAAAAGACCTCCAGGATCATTAAGTCCAACCATTCCTATCCTCCCCTAAACCATGTCCCTAAGCAACTCGTCTACCCGTCTTTTACACACCTCTAGGGATTCATTAAAAAATACAGTATTAAGAATGTGAACAATGTAGTATTCTATAGAAGTCTGTTGTTTACCTTTTATCTTTATCTACTCTTCATTGTAGCAAACTTTGTAACCTCGTTTGAAGCAGAAACTAAGGAATTAAGGGGAAAAATTGTTCCTGTACATATTACTTTAATTTACACTAACATTTCCCCTTGAGAACGCACTGATGCAATTCTATAAAACAGAACAGAAATTGTAGATATTTATGAAGGTGTATATTATCACCCCTAAAAATTGTTATACTTAAACCCAGGTAAATTATACAAAACAAGTCTCTCTAGAGGCCAAAGATAATAAATACAAAGCCATAGGGAACACATAATAGAAAGGGAGGGGAAGAAATTATACAAAGTATCTGTCTCATCTGCTGCTCATTACTGCACAGTAACTCACAGACTAGTTAAATGTATAAATGGACTCGTTGCTGTTTATACCTAGCCATTGTTTGCATGGAAATATGCTCTATCATCATAAATATGGCTGTATTCAATTCTGATCACACTTTAATGGCATGTTCATTCTGTTTCATTTATAAGACCTGCTGGTGTCACATGGAAAACGAAGTCTACTTAGGGAAAACAGGAAAACTTTGCTCTTCCACTTTTCTTCTTGTCTTATTCCTGGATATATTTGTACAAAAATAGTTTCTTTGTCCCTCAAATTTAATTTTCTGTTACTGTTTATGATTTTTAGCTGATGTTATATTTCTAAATTTGCAGGTTTGTGGCTGCTTAGTACTACATTGCTACTACACAACTCAAACGGGAGTCTTCTGTGGTAGGAGCTGTGATGAGAGGCTGATAATCCTCATGGAAGGAAAGGAGAGGCCTCTGTGCTATGCACTCGTGCTGTTCTCTATGAACCACGTGCACTACCACCCTGAGACTTCTTTCAGACAATTCTACTTTAGCTTTTTTCCTGAGTAAAAATCAGTAACTCTGGCTCCCAGATCACAGCAGGGACAGTGTGCATTCACAGCTTTGTGGTGGGTTCTGGTGTCAGAAGTAGGAAGCTGGAGAAGTTTGACAGAGCTGCATAAAATTTCTACCTTCTCACTTTGAGTCACAGTCTATGGTCTTGGTAGGTAACAGTTAAGCTTGTCTTAAGGCTTGATAGGAGAAACGGTGCTCAACATCCTCACTGATGTTGGTCTTGCATCTATCAGCAATCTTACCATTGAAAGCAAATATTCATTTAGCTTCCAGTTCTGCCCAATCCTTGGTGAATGGTGAACTAACTGACATGTGATTTATGTTCTTTGTTTCAGACACCTAAAGATCTTACTGCTACAACCACTGTAAATGCTAAGCATGTTCTAAAAAGTGTATTACAAAGGTGTATCAAGTGTGGCATAGGGAAATAAAAAAAAAGTAAACAGATTTTCCTTTGCTTTGATAGAGACAGACTAGGCATATTAAAGATAAAAGTCCTTACTGACTTTAATGGAAATGACTTAATGAACTCTAAGAAAAAAAGCACTGATGCAGCCAACAGACATATACTCTACTTTTTTGCTCAGAGCATGTCTGAGAAAGCCTGTCTCCCAATTCAAGCCTCCCAACCTCCCATTAGGTACAACGTTAGTACTTGACTAAGAACAGTAGCTGAACTGACAGCTTTTTTATTTCATAGGCTTTTTCTGCTGCATTTTAACATGCCTGCTACAGATATTTTTTTTCAGTTGAGAGTGCCAATTCTGAGGATACTACTCTGAAAATAACAGAAAAAAAAGATCTGTTTCTGTACGTATAAACATAACTATATCCTTATGTCAATGTTATTTTTTGTACTTTTCAATGTCAAATTGGACAGCAGTGACACAAAGCCCGTAATATGAAGTAAAATGAATTCCAGATGGATTGCCTTGGTTTGTTATTTCAATAGCATTCAGAAAATTTTAATTTATTTTTACTAAAAATTGTAGCTTACAAAGATGCCTTTGATGGTGTAGCTTGAGGGTGTAAATACATAAATATATACTTGTGCTTTAAAATGAAGGCCGCAAAGTACTTAAATGTCAGTAACTGTAACAGCTACTCAGATGCTGCAGCATATGAGATTAGGAATGTTTAGCAGTGGGCTTCATCAAAACTGCTCAATAATTTAAAATTGTATTATTTTTATAGGTATATAATATGAAGATGCTTACTTAAAATTCAGCGCTTTATTTTCCTGATTTTGAACAAGACATCGTCATCTATGATTAACCATTCATTAGGAAATGTAAGTGAAATCAGTGTGAAATTCTTTTATGAAGTAGAGTGCAATTCAGTTGCCTTAAAAAGATGTGTCAGTAAAGACGGAGGGGGCTTGGGCAGCCAAATAAACAAGTGTGCATTTGACTTTATCCATAAGCCTTCAATATTTTGGAGGGAAAACTCTAAGGCTCTGGTCCTTGCTTCCAAGGTAAATTTTACTTTTTATCCGAAGACTGGACATACCTTTCAAAGTCTGAGGTATAGGATCTGATGACATTTTTTGATGAATTGAATACACCAATCACTAGCTTATTGTTTGGAATATAGATGAGCTATAGGCTGCTAAAGACCAATGTATGTGTGGTTGAGTCAGATTGGATCTCATTCCAACCGGTGAGAAGAAACAACTGGAATAGCTAAACATAGTAATTTGACTTGCTATGTCCACTGTGTTTTCTTTTTAACCAGAAGAGAAGACAATTAAGATACGTTAAATATTGATTGAACAGTCTTGTTTCTATAGATTAGCAACTATGCTCTATTTTGCATAAGACCTACAGGAGAAGCCTGGTTGTTTAATGGTAAAACTCAACTATTTAATTACTAGGACAAATCAAATGTTTTAGGTTAAATATGCCATGCTTAACAGACCAAACATTGTCATACTCAGCATTAATATTGGATTGAGTTTCTGAGGAATCTCAAGTGGAAAAAAAAGAAATTACTTTTCTGACTGCTTCTGTTCAACAGCCTGAGTGTAGGAGACAAGTTCAGTCCTTCACATCTGGATGCTTTATCATTTTGTTTTCACTCTTCTCAATGTTTTTTGAAGTCATGTAGATACAGAATCATTCCACCCTAAGAAAGAACTTCTCAGAGGCATCCAAGATACAAATACAGTAAACAAGTTTCCTAACAGTTAATGGAGAGAAACATGTTCCTCCAAAGAGTAATTTAGCCTACTAAATTTAGGATCAGCATTGTCCTCTTGAAAGGTCCATCCTTTTCCACCAACTGCATGAGCAGCTTAGTAAGACCATAATATTAATTTCAGCATTAGAGGTGCCTGAGTTTAAATAAGATTAATGTATACTTTGTCCCCTATAATGAATGTAGCAACACAGATGTGGTTATGATATTACATGAGATGTTGTTTCCATGCTGTTTGGTCTGCAAATATCTTGTATTATTGGTGGTGAATGTGTTACTTTAATAGTTTTTGAGCCAGGAAAGTTATTTGCAGTCACAATGTGAGTACATTATGTATGGAGGCAGTATGTGTAGTGGGTAGTGGCAGTAAATATTTTCCTGCCTTTGCTAGTTATTTGTCTTAGCTCTGAACTGCAGAGAACCACCCACTCAGCTGCAAGAATAGTTCAGTCCCTATGCCATCCAGCCTTCACTGCAGACTCTGGGACCACCAGGAAGTTCCAAATGTCTGAGACCCAGATTGTCAATGCAGTTTGCCAGTTACTATTAAGCTGCTGCCCAAATAATTCTATGTTTCATATCTTATACTAATAAAGACAGACATTCAACCCTATTTACTTCATTAAAAAAATAAAAGAAAAAGGTAGTACTTAACATTCATTGGAATGGTCTTAGAATATATGTCAATTAGAGTTAAGATTATTTCTGTTTCAGGTGAAAGGAAATTACGGCTACAGCATTATTCTATTAATCTCAGCTGAAGTACTTTTCAAAAGCCACAGACATTGCCATCAGAAATTGCAATGGTAACTCAAGCTTTTGCATCAATTACGATTCACTTTGCAATTCCAATTGTTTTCAGTCAAGAACATTGAAAACCGCTGGGCTACCTGTTAAAGCTTCCAGGGCAGCAGGAATTTGGCAATACATACACTGCCAAGGAAGTCAGAAGACTGGGTCCTGCTTTCACTTTTGTATTTATAAATGCTTTCATTCATAACGCTTGTCAAATAACAGCTCAGGATCATATTTAAAGGGCAGGTTAATGACATTGTTCTTGAATCACAGCCTAGAAACATTTAAGCTTGGAAGCATAATATTTTTCCTAAAGATGCAGATGTATGCCTAACACCTTACAAAATCTGATGATAAGTGTAGGACATCCAGCTTCAGAAGTCTGATATGTAGGTGTGTTCTAACTTTTTAATCACTCTACAAAAGAGAGGTGAGTAATTCTAGCAAGATAGCTGTTCAACTTATTGTAGTATAAGTCCAGCATTACTGAGATTAATTTCACTCTAAAGGTGCTTATTTCTCTTCATTGTATGATCATACAACAAGCTCAGGTATAGCTATTGGCACGAGAATTTGTTAGTCTCATTTATAAGCATATTACTAATCTGATAGATTTTGTTATCCCCATCCATCCCAGTAATTTGCAGTTCCAAACTTAAAAAACCTTAATGTGTAAAAAAAACTTAAAAGACTCTTTAAATATAACAGTGTGGGTCTACCTGCCTTTAATAACTTTAGATTTCAGAATCTGCTTATAACTCATTTATAAAAGTACTGTCATCTTGATACACAGACTGCTTTCGGTATTTTTATTTCTAACAACAGTTAGCACACTTTTTTCTCTCTTCTTAAGAATTTATCCTCTATGCATTCCAGGAGTCCTCTGCTGCCCTGGACTGCCTACAGCTCACTGTGCTACTTTTTCAGCAGGTGTTGTGGTTGAAGTCCCCAGCAGGATGAGAACCTGTGAGCATGATACCTCCTGAAGCTGGAATAAGAAAATTTCTTCAATAGGCTCCTATTGAGCAGGCGGCATGTAGCAGACACTAAGCAGAAGGTTCCATTTTTTGCCTCTGTCTCTGATTCTTACCCATAAGATTTCAACCTGCTNTACAAACCATCTTTTACAGAGAGTGTTTAAAAATCCCATGACAAAATATTCAGACTAACAATACATTAGTAAACATATCTGATGAATTTATATTGTAATCTTAAAAGTCCAATTGTTGCTGGATCTTAAGATCATCTGTAGCATCTCAAACCTCATCATAGTAACTAAAATAACACTCTCCTGGTTCAGCCATTACAAGGAGTAAAAGAAGTCATTGAGGCTAAACTGAGCCCATCACACTGAATAGTGAAATTCATCTGACAGCCACAGTTCCTGCTGAAATCTCTTAGTGTCTTGACATCTCTCCATAGCTGGTCTATGAGAGCAAAGGGGATGTTATTAAAACTGACAGAAGTTTGTCTGATTACTTAAAATAATTGGTTAAAATGGCATCCCAACACCTATGGCAAATCTAATATCAGTGAGTAACATACTACACATATTCATGCAGCCCTTATCATAGAATCATAGAATCACTAGCTTAGAAAAAACCTTTAAGGTCATGAAGTCAAACTGTACCTGCCTACTACTAAGTTATATCCCTAAGCACTTAATCTACCCATCTTTTAAACACCTCCAGGGATGGTGACTCAACCACCTTCCTGGGCAGCCTATTCCAGTACTTGATAATCCTTTTGGTGAAGTAATAATGTCAAATCTGAACCTTCCACGGTGCAGCTTAAAGCCCTCTCATCTTAGATCTTGGATGACTCCTTATGATCTTGGACTATTGTTTACCTAGGCTTCAGAGATTAGGCAACCTATAAAAAGGTTCTCACAAAATTCAAAATGAGAACCATAATTTCTGAATCAACTGAAGGATTTCACAAGACTTTTAATTTCACCTTGCCAGATGAGAAAAGCTCAGATTAAACTGTATATCCTGTACTGCTGCAGCTTGTACGCCTGTGCATGTTTTAAAATAATAAAACTACCTTGGAAAAAATACGTAGGGTCTTAGGAAATAAGCAAGCAAAAACCCAACAAGATGTTCCTCTTTATCTAAGATGTTATGGCCTCTTAATATAAAATGTTTACAATTATTACACAAGAAAACTTAAAATATCAGTTCAAATTATTCATTTTATTGAATGGATTCTCCCTTAGATAAAGTGATTCTATTTCTTTTTCAACCAAAGTAAATCTAATTTTTGAGCAACAGGGTAATTCTTGGTGCATTTATGACCAATGTCATTTTCCTCTACAAGTCTTCACTTCTATGTACTAACCATTTTGCACATAACACCTCATTAATTTAAAGTCACCAGAGTTATTATTTTAATACATCATAAAATATATCTGGTCATCTAGAAAGATTTGAGAGGGATTTTTTGAATGGACTTCATTCTTCGTAAATTTTGTACGTCTGACCAGGATAATAGTATTACACATTGTCTCCATAAGTTCCTCATAAAAATTTAAATTGATATTTTGTTGTTCTTCCTGTCAGAATGCATTTGTTTCAGAGATAAGGTTTGTTTTAGGCCTGCATCACTCTTTTTTTTTTAAATATCATTATCTTCATCTCAAAACTTGTATCACTGAGACAGAGGAGTCCTACTAATTACTGGTATAGAGATACTTATAGGAATGCATCTATATAAATTAACAATACAGATTTTGTTAAGCAATCTCAAGTTTCACTTTATTTTAATCAACAAAAGTAATCTTACAATCCTTAGAAGAGTCTACAAGCACAAACAGAAACAACCAGCTGAAGTAGCATAGCAAGTATGTCACTGAAATAGCACACTTTCCCCATAGCCTTCGGGCAATTTCTCCCCTTTCAGAAAATATTTTAGATTTAAAATGCCTGCTTTGTGCTAAAACTGCCTTATCAGTAAATCAATCTCTTTTTTCTTGGTCTCAATTATTCCATTTATTAAAAGATATAATCAACATCTTTGATGGATTAAGTAATGATCCGATAAAACTGCACTTAGCCAGACAAGACAGTTTTCACCGTGGAACTGCTATGCTGAAAAGCTCCTTTATGAGAAAAAAAACCCCAAAACCAATAACCAATTGGTTCTAATTAGTCTATACGTGGTTCAAAATGCAATGAGATAATGTCTTTCACTAACAGATAGTGAATATTTAAGACTTAAATCCTCCAAAATACAGGCTAATGCAGGTATCACTGTAATCAGAAGCACATGATAATGGGGAAAAGTATATCCTTATGTAATTAAGTACAGATTTAACAAAGAAACATTTATAAAAATATTTACTTTTCTTGGCTTGCAGGCCTTAAAATGACAAAAGCAATTACGCTATGTGCCTGAAAACTGTTTGCTATTTAAAGTAGATATTGCAAAATAATGCTGTGAAACAAGTGATGAATGCTTCTTTTCTTAAGAAGAAGCTACCTATTGGACTGCAAATGGATCTTTAATAACTGAGATTTTTTTCCAAAAAAATTAAATGTTTCACTCCCTTTCTAGAAAAGATGAACCATTGTACATGTTTATTCATCATCTTGGAAGCAAAGAAACTGAAAAAATATGAAAAATTAACAGAATGAGAAAGGGTATTTGATTAAAACTGTACAAAAATGTTTTATCAGTTTTCATGATGCAGAGGAACATTTAAATTACATGTGAGTATCGTTCCTTACCTGAATTGTTCTTAATAACTTTTAATCCTCATATCTCTTACAACTTGTATTTCCATTGTAAAAAAAAAAAAAAAATTCAGGAGTATGTGCATTGACTGTGCTTAACTGTATATAGATTTAACATGATTTAATAATTTTTTTCACATCTTTCTGTCACTATTTTTCAGTACCAAATCATCTATAATGTTATTTTGGATGTTCACTGCTGAAAACATAAACCTGTCTTCTGCATATATAAGGCATTTTAAACTAATATTCCATTCTATGTCAAGACAAGGGGTATGGCAACTCAACTCCATCCCTGTTTTCCAAACTTTGGGAGATGCATCAGTCCCCCATTATTCTTTGAGAAGGGACAAGAAGTCCACAAGGAAATTTCAGCTGCCTTAAGAAGAAACTGTTCTTTTCCCTCTTGCAGAGAGATGGAGAATGAACAGATAGAGAAATTCGCTTCTGCAAACCATGAAACTGTATTGCTTAGGAGAGTTCAGGATGGTTCCATTCAGATCATCTGTTCCTGCAGCTGTCTGCACCAGCTGGCTCAGACACATCTTCAAATAAGAAAGCCCTCACTATTAGCTGATATACAGAAGATTAAATATTGCTATTCAATGTACCTAGAATAGACACACCAAATTAAAATTGCGAAGTACCAGAAAAATCAATATTCCTTCCAGTAATAGTAAAGTATATTTTTTTGCTACTTTAGGCCATTACTTGTCTTCATATTTTTCAAATTTATCTGCTATCCCTTAAGTTTCAAGCTTTTTATATCTTTCTAAGAATTTTAAATACGACTCCAATATGTGGCTATTATCTGCTCTGCTAAGTTTTAATGTAGAGTTCATGCACATGTCTGCAAAATCCATAATGTGATTAAGTCATTGATTTGCCATTGTGGCATTTTCACCCTTCTTAGTTTCTCCTCTGTTCTTTTACATGCTTTAGTAATAAACTCATGCTAATATTATCAGATGGTGAGTTAATAAAGCCTTATCTCCTTTAACTTTCGTTGTCTAAAAATTAGATGCCCAGTCTGAACAGGTATGGAAGGATCTTGCATCTCTGTATACTTAAACACAAAAGTCAGCCCCTTGCTTGGAGACAGAAATTCAGCCCACCTACCTCTTGAATTACCTTTGGAAGCACTTATTTCTTTCCATAGCCCACAGAGAAAATCTGATATGACTGGGCTTTTTAAGTATAGTCAGATGTGATAATAATAAGTCATAGTTCATTATATTTTAAAGTAGTTCTTTTTTCTTGTGTGTTTTATAACTGCTTTTGGGATACTTTATTTTCCAGTTTACTTTTTTTCTATGTTATTGGCAATTTTTTCTATTATTTCAAAATAACACCTTAAAAAGGATGTTATTAATATGAGAAGTTACTTTCTTCAGCATGCAGACAATGGCACTTTTCCTTTTTTTCTAATATTTTTATTTTATATGAAGTGCACAGAATAGTCTTGTGATAACAGTGTATTGCAGATGGTGTAATAATTTAAAAAAAAATTATCTGTTGTATTTAAAAACCAACAGCTCTGACTTATGATTACAAGTGCATTAAAGTCTTGTCCATTGCTGAAGAAGATCCTGACTCATCTGTGATTTGACTGAGAACATTATCTAACAAATTGGTCATTAATTACTGTTGAAAATCAATTCACTGAAATAATGGCTTAAAAGTATTGCTGAGCCACTTGTCATGAAGAGTATATATGTGTAAAGACAAAATGCTTTAATTTTGACAGCAATTTAGAAGTTATGTCTGGGTTGCCAATCACATCTAACAGTCAGGGCACTTCTTCCAGTGGTCGGAAATCCTGTCAGCATTTTCACAAGTGGAAAGTAATTGAATTAACTGCAAAATGCTAACATTATCCTTTTTCATGTGCACTGAGAAGGAAAAAAAAATTACACATCTTAGATATATGGAAATCTTTTAAGACAGAAGCAATTAGAGGTCACAACAGCAGACTGACCCCATTTAGATTCTAAATTGCAGGGGTCTTCCTACTACATTATATGAATGAGCTAAAAATATAGACATTAACTTGCAAAAGAGAAAAAGGAGTGGGACTCAAATGTGTCTTGTGGAAGTCAAAAAGTTCTGCAATTGACGGACAGTGGATTTAGACCTGCTTATCAGCACATAAGGTATATGATATGTGTGTGTGTATACACTATAATAATAATCAATATAGTAAATATTGTAGCCCAATATTAAGTAAAATATTAACAAGTTCATTGGGAGTTGTGTTAGTTGTAATGAGCTAAGAAAAGACAGATTAAAAAAACCTGAAATTTCCATAGGGATATTCAGCTCTTTTCTCAACATGATACATTAGGTACTTCTATTGGTTTTGTCCCTTGGTATCATAGAATCATAGGATTACTAGGTTGGAAAAGACCTTTGACATCAAGCCCAACTGTACCTGTCTTCGACTAAATCATATCCCTAAGTGCTTCATCTACCCATCTTTTAAATACCTCCAGGCATAGTGGCTCAACCACCTCCCTGGGCAGCCTGTTCCAGTGCTTGATGACCCTTTTGGTGAAGTTTTTCTGATGTCTAATCTGAACCTCCCCTGGTGCAGTTTAAGGACATTCCCTCTCGTCCTATTACCGGTCGCACTGCTGGCTCATATTCATTTGCTATCAAACAGCATCCCGGGTTCTTCTCTGCCAGGTAGCTTTCGAGATACTCTTCCCCAGGCCTGTAGTGCTGCATGCAGTTCTTGTGTCCCATGTGCAGGACTCTGCACTTGGCCTTGTTAAACCCCAGCCCATCGGTCCAGCCTGTTCAGATACCTTCGTAGAGCCTCTCTACCCTCAAGCAGATCAACACTTCCTCCTAGCTTAGTGAAAACATTCAAACCCTTCATCCAGGTAAATGAAAAAGATACTGAACAGAACTGGACCCAGCATTGAGCCTTGGGGAAAACCATTTGTGACTGGCCTCCAACTGGATTTACATCCATTTACCAGAACTCTTCGGGCCTGGCCATCCAGACAGGTTTTTACCCAGCAGAGAGTTTACTTGTCCAGGCCAGTGGCAGCCAGTTTCTCAAGCAGAATATTGTGAGAAATTGCGTCAAAGGCTTTACTGGAGTCCAATTACACTATATCTGCAGCCTTTTCCTCATCTATTAAGCATGTCACTGTGTTATAGAAGGTGATTAGGTTAGTTTGGCATAAATGAAACATAAATGAATAAATCCATGCTGACTGGGCCTGATCAACCAGTTGTCTTGTGTATGTTGTGTGATAGTACTCAAAATGACCTGTTTTGTGATGGATGGTGATTCTTCTTGGCCCTCCATTTGTGGTAGATATATTTGTAGAAAGATTTTTTAATTACCTTCCACAGGATTTGCCAATCTAAGTTCTAGATTGACTTTAGCTCTACTGATTTTCCCTCTGCATGATCTGACTTCATCCTTGTAGCCCTCTCAAAATGCCTACCCCTTCTTCCAAAGCTCTTATATTTTCCTCTGTTTTCTGAGGTACAACCAAAGCTCTCTGTTCAGCCAGGCTGGTTTTCTTCCTTGCTAGCTCATTTTTCAGCCCATGGGGATGGCCCATTCTTGAACCACCAGGATTTCCTTCTTAAAGATCATCCAGTATTCTTGACTGTCTGCTATAGAATTTAATCAACCAGCCTTCTGAACAGTCTGAAGTCTGCCCTCTGGAAGTCCAAAGTGGCTGTTCTAATGACACCTTACTTACTTCTCCTAGAAGTGAGAATTCTATCATTTTGTGATTGTTATGCCCCAGGCACCATCCAACCATCACATCTCCCACAAGGCCTCTACTCACAGAGGTAATGGCACACAAGATAGTAATAAAATCTTTTACATCATTGAGTCCATCTCCTCAGAATTGTAGATTAACTCAGTACATAGCAAATACTTTAACCACCATACCTAAGGGCTTCTGTAATGAATTCAGTGAGAATGAAACTAATGACCAAACAGATTACAAGATATTTGATTATGAAGATATTATGATGTGGTCAGGTAGTTGAATTAGATGATTGTTGTAAGTCCCTTCCAACTGAATATTGTAATCTTGGAATCATAGAATAGTTTGGGTTGGAAGTGACCTTAAAGATCATCTAGTACCTCATGATCATCCCACTCATCATTATCCCACTAGGTCAGGCTGCCCAAGGCCACCAGTTCTAGCTTAGTTTAGTCCAGTCTAGTCTAGTTGAGCTCAAACAGGATTTAAAAAAAAAAAAAATTACTACCAATTTAAGACTCTATGAAACTCTTTTTCACAGAAAGGGTCATTGGTCATTGGAACAGGCTGCCCAGGGAGGTGGTTGATTCACCTTCCCTGGAGGTGTTTAAGGCATGGGTAGATGAGGTGCTGAGGGGCATGGTTTAGTGTTTGATAGGAATGGTTGGACACGATGATCTGGTGGGTCTCTTCCAACCTGATGATTCTATGATTCTATGATTTTATGATTCTATGATTCTTAGCATACTAATTAAGAAACATATTCTTCCAGTTATGCAAAGCTGTTCTGGGTCTAAAACAAATCATCTGAAATCAATAATTACAGTTGAAAGCAGAATATTAATTCCAAGAAAAACAGTTCCATAAAGTGGGAAAACTAGGGCCTAATTGGAATAAGCTGAAGTAGAGGCTGTTACTGTCAGCAGGACATTGTTTATTTGAAGCTTCTGGAGACACCTCGTTGCAATTACATAAAAACTGTTTGACTCATTGTCTCAGTATTAAAGTTACCACAGTTCCCATTCAAAATCTCTGTTTTATTTTCAAGTTCCTTCTCTGTAGGTGCAGAACTGCCTCAGATCCCTAACTGCTGCTGAAAGTAACAGGTAAGCAGAAGAGACACAAATTTTCAGGCTTTTCCGAGCTGTTTCATAGCTACTGATGTCATGCTTCACATTTTATATGGAAGGGTTTCCACTTCGTGTCAAATTTATACGATTTTTTTATAATGTCTATAACACAAGTAGAACTTTTCCCTTTTTTTAACCTATCAGGTGGGAATTGACTTTCCAGTTATTATTATACCATTACCCTATTACTATAACAAAACCAGCACTGCACAAAGCTGTTAAAACAGCCAAACAAAGTATTTTTACCAAAGGGACAGATTTATTTCATTACTGAATGAAATTATTATCTCAGTTTATCAGTTTACAAAGCATTTCTGAATCCTCTGGTACAAAGTAGAATTAAGAATAAAATTTCTTATTGCTATAGAAGAAACATAAATAGGGATATACCTCTGTATCCATATCTTATTCTCCTTCATAACACTTGATTACATAACACAATTGATTAAAAATAAATTACCTAAGATATTTTCTGGTTTTATCTTCAGCAAACATAAGTGAAAGTTTTGTTCATAAATTTATTGGATTAAATAATTTTCTTACTGAATCAGTAGGAGTTAGGCCCTGGATTAACTTGGCCACAATTTCACCTGCAAGTGAGGACCAAAAAGGTCTATTATGTCTATTTATTCTGACCTCTTTAATTACACAGGGCATAAAATTTAATTAAGCAATTTCTGCATCAAGTCTAATAACTTCCTGATGAGTTCAAGTACATGATTTAGAAAGACATGTAGCTATAGCTACTCAATCACTTTGTTTAGAAAATTCTCCCAAGAGTTAATTATACTCATTATTAAAAAAACAACAAAAAAAGGTCTATATAATTTTCCATCCAAATCTGTCTTATTATGTCTTTGCCTACTATATTGCAGGTGTCTAAAAAAGATAAATTACTCAATGCTGGCATTTTTGGAAGGACTTCATATGAATTCAAGAGAAAACTGCCTTTTATTTTTTTAACTTTACATGTCATTCAGGCATGGTGATGGGCAAGATGCCATTAGATATTTTCCTAATTAACACAATTTAGTCTCAGTTGAAGACATAAATGTGCTCTGAAGCAAAGATGATAAAAGCAGTCTAAAAGAGCAAATTGCACAAGTGGGCCAAATTAATTCTTAAAGTATAAGACAAGTCGTATATGTCAAATAAAGTGAGAAAAGGAGACGAACCCAGATGATTCTTTCAAGAAAAGAAAGGAAAAAGAAGTATGCCTTTTCAAGTAAAAAAGCACCTTACAACATATATATATATAATATTGCTGCACTGAACAAACAGACTTTACACAAGGATGTCTATAAGATTTAAAAGGCTGAATATCTAGCAGAAACATCACTATGATTTCTACTGCAAGGAATTAATAATATCCAAAGGAGCACCTGGATTAAAATTGTATACACCTTGTCTAAGCCGCTTGAGAGATGGTAGCATTCGTATATATTTTGCTCATTCAAATTGCCAGATAACTTAAGGATTTTATAAATCAGTGATTCCATTCAGCTCATGTTGTCTATAAAAAGTATGCCAGCATGGAGAAAGAGAGAAAAGAGAGGAAAACAGATGCTGAGAAAAATAAAGAGAAGTCACCCTCTGTCTTACTGAAGCCCAGTTCTAGCGTTCCCTGACAGCAAAACTGTAATATGACCCAGGCACACTCAAGATAGTCTAAAGAGATCTGATATTTCTGATTATGATCTCTTTTTCATCAGAAATTGGGGGTTTATCTTTCTTGCACATACTTCAGAAAAATTTGTCCTTGTCACTTGTTCTTATTTTTCTAATAAATAAACTCCTTATAAAGCTATTTCAGACAGCAGAGATATGAAGGATTTGTTTACAAGCTTATAATCAGCAGCATATGAACTCTATAGTGGGGATAAAGTTACACGTACTAACCTCTTGCCTCATTCATGAAGATCTGAAGTTTAGACCATGATATAAAGTCTCAACATAAATGACCTTGTGAGCCATAATTAAAATTCCTTGGGAAAAAAGGTTTTTCAAAAGTCTTGCAAGCTTGCAGTACTGGCATGTACTGCCCATGCTACTAGGACATTCTAACTTATGCAAACTGACTGCAGCTGATATCTGGCTACAGAAAATAATGGAGATGAGATGGAAAGATTATGTCAATATATACTAAGGAATGTCTCTTGATGCTTTTCTCTCATTAGTGTCAGTGTAAGTCAGCTTATTTCTTACACCAAAAGAAAAAAATGTAGTGTAATTATAGTTTTCTTCTCTTTTATGCCTTGAAGGGTGATGAAAATTGATCTTTATATTAATGTAAATGAAAAAAATGGTAATTTTGTCTTAGTAGATCATAATACAAAAGAGTTTTAGAAACTGTTTCTAAATAAATGCGATTACATCTGTTATAGTTTCAGGAAGGGTGGAAAGCCTTTTTTTTTGGAAACATTTTCATGTGTATTTATACAACAAACAGAAGTGTCTTTCTACTTTCTTAAGGATGCTGAATGTTAAACTTGAAGCATATTGCACAGGCTTTAAACTATGAATGCATGTATTATCTTTCCTGTTTCCCTGAAAAAGAAATTTTCTGCCTCAGAGGAGTATGGCCACTCAAGCAGTAAAGCTGACTGAAACCTCAGTGCTTGGGAATAGAACTGTGTTTTGATGGAAAACTTCCTTCTAGAAGTGTAAATTTCTTGCTATGAAGTTCTGTCACTAAAATGTATGGAAAATGTATATACTTCAAGTAGTGTGCATAAGGAAATAACTAGTATTTTGTTTCTGTTCTGTTTGAAAAAGAATTTTCTCATATTAGTTGCTTCTTTTTTCAGCTAATTATAAATAAGTGAATGATAAAAATATAAATTTATAAGATGCTAGGCAGCAATGCTAATTAAATACTGAATAACTACTATGTATTTGTGAATGAAAAACTCTATACAATTTATGCACAGGATTATAACTCTGAGCAAATATAGTACAGTGCTAATCCACAGCACAGAAACAATTACTGCAGAGGCTTTCATAAAAGATGTATATTTAAACAAGGATGAAACTTTATAAACCAAAAGTGTGTTTATATGTCTGTATGAATATATACATGTTTCTGCTTATGTGTATAAAGACACACATTAATGTATGTATACATACACTCATATACACACTACATTAATATAAATACATAAAGACAAATGTACACACTGTTATCCTTATCTTAACACTGTTATCTTTATCTTACTGTATCAGAAGAATATAAGAGCACAAGAAAATGAATCTTCCAACTTCCTCACTTTTATCTAATGCCAAGGGTTTTTTTTTCCAAATGTGCACCTGGAGCCCAGTGACTCTCTTGGTGCTGGCAAAGTTCTCACTGAACGTAAAGAGCACCAAATTATTAACTAATTCTAGACTGTATCAGTTCAAGGATATATTTTCTTCCTATCTTACTAGAAACACTTGATCTGAAGCTTTAGGGGCTTTTACAGATGATCTTCCAGAAAATAACTGCAGTACTAATGCTTACAATTCTGCTAGGCCCAGTTCTTAATTGTGCTCAGACTGTGATTACAGCAAAAGAGAGTGCAAAAGCTAAACTATCTTGCTCCTATGTGGATGTAAAAGCAGCAAATCAGGCATACAAAAAGAATAAACTGTTTTTCAGATTATAATAAGATGCTGGAAATAGGAGGTGCAAGCTGTTCCACCTTTTGCTTCTTTTAACAAGCCAGACATTCAGTAAGAGAAAAAGAAAGGCTACCACTGGCCTTTTGTAGGTGTATGCTCTGATTAATATGAGCATCCTTATTCAGAATATTAGTTAAGCATAATTGTCATCCTAAAGAAGAATAGATTAATACTGAGCTGAAGGGATTTCACATGGATATCTGTGGGAGCAAAGTGTATTTCCTATGCAGATATATTCACATAAATGTTAACATTTAAGCTCTATTAGGACATTTGAACATTAATGCTTTTCAACACACCCTAAAGAACTGAAACACAATACTATCTCCACAAAAGTAGGAAGAAGCTGTGGGGAAAAAAGCTACACTATCACTAACTAGGTATTTAAAACTCAGTTTCAGCTGGCATGTGTCCATATAAACTTTCTAGGATGAGAAACTACATCTTTGCATCATGTGATGCGTACAGTTGTAGCTGTACTTCTCACTGCAAGATTTGTAATGAATACAATGCAAGAGTGAAGCAAAATAATGATCTTGTATTTTGCTATCAACTTCCTCAGAGTTCCTCAGATGGCCTCGACTCAAGTTGAAAGCACATCAAAACACAAACAACATTAACAAGTCACTCTTTGTAAACCCATATTTCTAAACTAGATTATGCCTTTACATTCACTGCAAGTAGGAGGCTGTTTGTTAACTCCTGGGTAGCCCAGGGAAACACTGTGACTCACAGACATCCCTCTGAGTCAGTTCCTCCCTTGCTTCCTCCTTGATGCCACAACCTTTCCATCTACTTCTGGCCTTTTCCAGAAATAAATCTTTGCCCCGCCACCATGCCAACTCAGCCACATTGGCCAACAAGGGAAGGAACTGAGCCAAAGGCAGTGTTAATTCCCTGTCTGCATGTTGCTACCTGGACTGGGCAGGCAGCAGATCGAGCTGAGTGCTCCAGGCAGTCCTAACCATCTGGGAAGCCCATGAAGGAATACGAAACAGTTATTAGCTGTCCTGATTTTACCCCTTTGTGTAGGTATTTCTCTTTTACTCTTAAAATAACCATTCTTAATAAGACCTGAGATAGAGAGCTCAAAAGACACTAAACTATACATGGGTTTCAGTGATTAAAAAAGTAAAAACATTACTGATGATATATAAATAAACAAATATAACTAGCTACTGGAAACAAGTCTCCCAGGGACTGACGCTAGCTAATACGGATCCAGACTGAATTAAAATTTTGTGTCCAGACATTGTTTTATTTAATACAATTATCCATTTTTTCGCCCTTTTTTTTCAGCAAAAGTAAGTGTTCTTTTCCTTAGCACGCCTATGAAAGCTGAAACCTCCTCAAATCCATTAAAACTGAACTTCTGAGTCTCCAGTCTGTACCAGTTAGCAGATAAGTAGGTTCTGCCTCTCTCAGACTCATAGTTTCACTGAAAAAGCTGATTTTTAGGACTCCTAGAAGAACTTCCTAGAACAATTTAACAATTCATCAACATTCTAGCACCTTGTTAAATGACTAGGCTTCTATTCAGAATTTAGAATAGGAATGTATGTGAAAAGCAAGGCAGGGTTACAGCAGTCTCAGAGAAAGCTAAATTCAGTGCTGCAGTACAGACAATGCATGCAGTTTTTACTAGTTGTGTAATGAAATTCCACAAAGAAGATAAAAGCGAAAACAATAGTTAGAAATTTAACTTGAAATACTCCAAGTTGGCATGCAGACACCTGCCTAAATATGTGGAAGACTTCAGATTCTTGATGCCCAGAATTTCCTTATCCAGGGCATTGCTATAGCTTTCAGGTTACCATACTAGGGCTTTACTTTCATGTGTATCCTCTCTTTAACAAATCAAATGTTTTCATAATGTGATAGCTGCAATAGGACAAAAGGCAAGGGTCCCCAACAAAATATTGAGAGTCTCCATTGCAGGTGTAGGATAAAAGTTTGAATTATCACCAGCGAAGGAAGGAAACTGAGTTCAGACCTCTTACAACTCAAATAAAATTATCTGCCTATTAAGTTAGGTGGTAATGAGACTATGCCAAGAGAGGAAAAGTGAGACCTCTTCTCTTACTTCAAAAGTAGATGATCACCTTTAAATAATGCAAAGGTTCATAGTCCTGTCTTGCACTTGTCTGAAGCTGTCAGTTACCTGATGGCTGGGAAAATGATGTTGTAATTTTTTTCCTACTGACTAGAATAGTACAATTCTTGACATAGTTTCTGACTCTAACTAGTATATTTGGCAGAACAATAGCTGTTTACAGCTTATTGAGATACATAACTTACACTTGCAAAAGGTGATTGTGCACTAGTACAGGGCCTTAGTCTTCATTGCAGAGAATGAGAGTCTCAGGTAGTGGAGCACCCAAATTTCATAGAATCATAGAATTATTTAGGTAAGAAAAGACCTTTAAGACCATTGAGTCCAATCCTTAACCTAAAACTGCTAGTTCATGACTAAATCATATCCCTAAGCACCACATTTACACATCTTTAAAATACCTCCAGAGACAGTGACTCAATCACTTCCCTGGGCAGACTGTTCTGATGCTTGACAACACTTTCACTGAATTATTTTTTTCCTAGTATCCAGTAGCAGTACACACAATTTATTCCAGTTTTAGTTAATTTAACTTACAGGAGAGACGCAGGATTTCTCTTTTGTGTTGTTCTTGTATTGTCTCATATTTATCTAAATATCTTCTAAAATCAAGCTTCTAATAATCACTGCCCCTAATGAGGCATTTATGAAAAAGATGAGGGAGAGAAGAAAAGAAAATATGTCCTGTAGTTATTTACTGTTAGTACTCCTTACTGTAGAATATTTCTACTTTATTCTTTTCTGGACAGTTACTTTCCAAGATTACATCCATTATGGTAAAACTTTCCACAATTCAGCTCTCGTCAACTGTAAATTCTTTCTGATTATCATGCAAAATTGGTAAGGATGTAAGACAAACAAATTAAAAAAATCAACAAATGGAATGTAACACTCAAATATTTTCTATAACCATTTTTACATAAAAATACTGATGAAATAACCTGCAAAGAATAGTGACTTTGTGACTAAAAATAATCCCAAATTAAATCTGAGGGTCGTCAGCTGAATAGATTTTAAATTATAGCTCTGGGACTAGTCAGAGACACCGTAAGATGTCTCTCTTCACTTTTTAAAATGCTTTTCTTAAAGATGCATTCACTGGCAAAGCCTGTACACTCTGCAAACTGGAAATGGCTCTGTTTCAAGAAAATTATATCCTCTACTAGAAAATATTTCTATAATAAGAAACATACAAACTTGACTAAGAGAGTTACTGTACTTGCAGAGCTCCAAGGGGTTGGAAAAACATGGAAGGCGAATGTGTTGGACTGCAAAAGTGTTTTAGATAGGAAGGGAAGTGGGATATGAGATTTTCAACTTCTTGTTACTTGCCTCAATAAATTAGACAAGTGGCTAATAATTTTTCAGATATGTCACTAACATGGGTAGCTTAAACTGACTTTTCACAGTTGCTGTGCACAAGCAAGTTGTTGTTTTGACCTCTGTCTTCAAGAGGGCACCAAAAATTATATAAATGCAGAAAACACGTGTTGGCTTTCCAAAGGAGTAAACCATGCAGATGGCTCATAAATGCACACTATGTATTTAATGAGACTTGCACATCTTCTAAAAAGCTCTGAGGTCTCCAAAGGAAAAATAAAGTCAAAATACATATAGTTGTGATACAGAAATTAATGGCTATAATAGTTAAGTATAATTTAAAATAATTTCATCTTCACTACCACTCAAAAAACATCCAGAGTATAAAGCTATGAAATGTTAGATTTTCCTTCCAACTGTAAGCATCTCTGTCCAAATTCAAAAATTTTTGAATTTTTCTCTTGCTTGAATAAGGCTACTTATTTATAATTTTAAACTTTCATTTTATATCTTCACTTTTCATACTGACTGTATTTCCATTCCAGCTAGCTTTTAACCACAGCAGATAATGAGGACTAAATCTCTTGTTTGGTTGGGTTTTTTTTAAATTGCACTCTCACCTTGCTTTTTAATAGGCTCTGTTTCTTTTGGAGATGAGCAATGGAACGTGACATATTTTCCAATTAGTAGTAAAGCCTTAATTCCCTTCTCTGTTTCCAGTGTACCTAAATACTGTTACACTTCCTCATAAAACCAATATTTTAAAAATACATTTCCAAAATAAATTAAAAAATAGCCTGTTTTAGCCTGACTACAGTGAATTAGTACACCTGTTTCACAGAGGATAGCGTTCAGCAAATTATACAGTAGGTATCCAGGTAAAATCTTAATGTCTGTATTCTTCTTGCTCCTTGTGGTTTGACTGGTTTTGTTTCATCTTTTTTGGTCATTGTATATGTTTAACTTGGCTTCCTAAATTCATCTTGCTGCTAGCTCTGCCCACTAGAGCTGCGTGAATATTTATTGATGATGGTCACCTGGTGAAGTACTTCCCAGTTGTTAATGACCAGGTACTGAAGCTAAACTCCCCAAGTAAAGTTAAAGAAAGATTCAAGAGCAAGTGAAGACATAAGTCAGAGTTCAGAGCTATATAAAAATGTTAGGAAAATGTAATGGAAGTGATCTGTCTCTATATGTAAAATTAAAAAACTTCAGCAGTGTGTGTGTACAGTGGACTAAATAGAGCACCTGTTTTATTAGGAGAGTATCAAACAGTATAGAATGTGTAAAAAAAAAGCACTCCTAGTTACTTAATAATGGTAATATTTTCAAGAGCGGGCACCTTTATCACTAAGTGAGAATATGAATAATTTTATTGTGGCTGCTCCCTAAATAAAACTTTCTAGTTCTAAGTAAGGAACTCAAAGATCTCCAAAACTAAATGGGGTTTGTAGCTTAAAACCTACAAAAAGTAGAGAGATCAGTGAAAGGGAAATGAAATGTTGGTAAGTTTTCGAATGTTGAATGTTGGTAATCTTTTCTAAAGCAGTCATTGTTTAGGCTGAGAGAGTTAGGCTTGTTTTGCCTAGAGAAGAAAAGCTTCCACAGAGACGTCATAGCAGCCTTCCAACCCTTAGAGGGTACCCACAGGGAGGAGTCTTTATTATGGAGTGTAGTGATAGGATGAAGGGTGAAAGTTCTAAGCTGAAAGAGGGAAGATATAGATTAGATATTAGGAAGAAATCTTTTACAGTGAGAGTGGTGAGGCACTGGAGCAGGATACTCAGAATAGTTGTGGATGGTGTTCCAGGTCAGGTTGGATGGGGTTTTGAGCAACCTGATCTCGTGAAATTTGTCCCTCTCCATGGCAGGGGGTTGTGTCTAGATGATCTTTAAGGTCCTTGCCAATCCAAACAATTCTATGATTGATTCTATGATTGATTCTATGATTAGACAAGTAGGTCTTTAAATTAATATCTTAAAAGTGTTGATTACAAGGAGAACTCCTAAGTCAATGACCTTGCATGGAACCATTTGACTCCAGGACCAAGCTTACACGTCATTATTCAGGGATGTCGTTGAAAACAGCATTTACCACAGGCATAAAGTTAGCATATTAAAAAGATATATATAAATGTTGCCAAGAATTCCTTCACTGTTTTCTGGCAATGCAAAACCAAATCTCCGTCTAAGTTTAGACTGCAGGTAAGATGAATTTTGAATTCTCTAACAATACGCATATTCCCATTTGTAAATCATAATGTTTGACTATGTGCAAATATGAAAAGTAAAAAATGTATAGTAGATATATACACTGCTTTACAAGACAGCACACAAATATGAATGGTACTGAAAAGTAAAATGTAAGAATACAGAATTATCAGATCAATAATTGATTGATGTTAAAAACTTAATTTTCTGGTGCCCCTGCCATTACCCAATTCTGTAGCAAACAGTGAAATAAAATTAAAACATGAGCTTTTTATTTACAAAAAGAAGTGTTATATTTAAGAACCAAGCAAGAATATACCAGTCTGTCTTAGAAATGTTATAATTACCTATGTTGAAACTGAGTGAATAACCTGCTAGCTTTGTTTCATTATCATTCTGGTTTNAAATATAAATATAAAAAAATTTTTATTTATTTTACAATTTTTTTTTTCACTTTTGTATAATTTTTTTTTTTTTTTTTTTTTGAATTTGCAAACACTTATATCTTTTGCTTTACTGCTTTACAAGACACCACACAAATATGAATGGTACTGAAAAGTAAAATGTAAGAATACAGAATTATCAGATCAATATACAGATTGATGTTAAAAACTTAATTTTCTGTTGCCCCTGCCATTACCCAATTCTGTAGCAAACAGTGAAATAAAATTAAAACATGAGCTTTTTATTTACAAAAAAGTGTTATATTTAAGAACCAAGCAAGAATATGCCAGTCTGTCTTAGAAATGTTATAATTACCTATGTTGAAACTGAGTGAATAACCTGCTAGCTTTGTTTCATTATCATTCTGGTTTCCATAGAAATTAAACTCAGTTCAGTTATACAGTAACAAAGGATGTAAGGCTTTGACCACCCAACTATAAAACCACGATTAGGGGTTTCTAAGATCAGATTATGACCTACTTCCAAAATTAGATTGTTTTTTCTTGGTAGCAGGAAAACTTTTAAGAGTCAATTAGTTCCTGACTGAATGTGGAGTCCCCAAAGCAGTTTTACAGATCTGATTACTAAGGTAAAGAGAAAACAGGATATATCTTGTTAAAAATGAATGGCTCAAAAGTCAATGTGAGTGACGCCAAATGGCTGTCTCCAAGAAACAGCAGATAACCATACATGCGATTGTTTGGCCTTCTGTACTGCATGACTGTAAATTCAGAAGCTAGATTTTGAACCGTATTTTGCCTGTGTAAATCACATAGTGTCATTCGCATCTGTCCAGCAATATAAGATGCAGACAAGTCCATTTTTTTTCAGCATGATTAAACCAATATAATAAGGAATTTAATCTATGCATATAAAAACTGAATTAAATGCTCAGAAGAATAACATTTTAAAGTTAGGTTTTACTTCCTTTTTTCCAGCAAGAGCAGGCAGTATATGGATATTCAACCAAAACTGATGTTTTTCAGACAAAAGCTAGCTTTGCTCCCTAGAAACAGAAGAATCTTGCTACAGATTTGCACAAATGTCACCCTCATCTTACATCCATTGTAGATAAAGGCCATAATAACATTAAACATATTAATAACTGAAGAAATATAGATATGCCAGAATATTGCAATTCAACTTAACTTAGAAAAGCATTTGGTTGTGCTTTAAATTTGTATGCTTATGAGCATTTGATACAATACTGATATATGGTTGATAATATAATTTAAAATATATACATATAAAGCATTTTAGGGAAAATATTAAATAGAAGCTGTGCTAGATTGTGTTGCCAGATATAAATGTAGTAATTTTTATAGCTGCCTTTTAATAATTCATACTTTTCTTACAATCATTTATTAATACTTTTCTCACAAGAAGATAATTAATAATGTTGTTAAACAGCTACATGTGTAACAAAAAGATATGTACTTAAAATAATAAAAAATTCAACTAGTTTATTTGAATAGTTAAGGAATATCCCTTGAAAACAGCCTACTCTCTCCTCAAAGACAAAGGGTTACATTATATATAACATGAGAAGTACATGGGTACTTTCAGAAAATATTCATTAGAAAAGTTCAACAGTTAATGATAGGATTTTCAAAGGTATTTAAGTCTTAGATAAGGACTTGGTCACTGAAATGACACAGCTTTCACTGGAAACGTTTACCTGAATGCTTCAGTAATAAAGTCACACATGTATCGTCACTGATTTATGGTTATATTGCATTTAGTTATAATCTAGTCAAGCCAAACAAGGCTCCAAGCCTTTGAGCAGACACTTCTTTAAAAATGCACTTTACCAACGTGAAGAGTAGGCTCGTGTTTAACACTAAAGAAAATAGTTAAGTTAAAGAATCTTACATGGGGATTTTTGGTTGCATTTGCCTGAAAAGAAACGTGCTGATTCAATTTCCTTGTGGAAAACATATCTTAAAAGTTTTATGAACTGAAAAAAATTCTATCAAGAATTCCGTTTCTGGGATACTTCAAAATTTTCTTTTCACAAATAATTTCAAAATCAATTCATATTAGTATTCACATTTTACAAAGCAGTAAATCAGTAGGGATGACTCTGTTAACAGTTATTAGAAGTCCATATGGACTGAGTGGAATCTCTTATTAAAATTCTATGATATTCCTGACACAGCATCTTAAATGTACTTGCAGTTATGAATCTATATTTGGAAGACATGAGTATAAAACATAATTTGGAATGATGCTAAAAATGTTAAAGCATACCTATATGGATCCCAGAAAGTTTTTCAGTTGCTATATCAGATATCAAATCACATTAATTCTTTATTAAAACTGAATGCATGCAGAGCCCCTAGATTTACGCAAACTATTAAAATGACAGTTGCTTCTCTCAATTTAAAACTATTTTTTTCTTAATAAATGTCTCTGAGTATGTTAATTAGGCATACTTACATAGGTGTCTAAAGAAAATATATCCTGGAAGTCTCTTTTCAAAGAAATGAATACTGCTGAATCTATACTTATCTCTGCTCTCTTTTCTCAAGATTTTTTTTGCTTTTAATAAAAAAAAAATGACGTGATTTTAGTTGTTAGCGTCTGAAGTTTTCCATTTCCAGTGCTTTCTAAAACAGTGAAATCCATTAAAGTCAGAGAAAATATTATGCTATACATAACAGAGTATCCTTTTCAACCAGAATTACTTTTTTTCCCCTGAGGAGGTAAAAAAATATGTTGTGGTTAAACAGGATAAAACTTCCTACATTTTTTTTCTGTCTTTTAAAATTCAGGCATGCAGTAGCAGCTTAAATGATATATTTCATATGTTTGCTCAAAGTCTGACAAAAAAGTGCATTAGATGAAAACTGAACATTAATGATGAAAGGGTGTCAGAACTGCCTTTATAAATTAGAAGTCTATTGGCAGTGAAATTGCACTAAGCCTGTACATGCCTATGCATTCATTAGAGCTGGACTGAATTATGTCAAGCAAGAAATGTCCCAGAAATTTGAAGGATATAAGAAAACATTGTAACAATCTGTCTCACTCCTGTGCACAGGGCAGGCTATGCTGTTTCAATAGAGATATGCAAAGATGCTTTCTTCTACCAGATATACCTCATAAGAAATGCCATATATAAGAACCACTAGGTAAATATTTGTGTTTAGACATTTATGTTTATTGAGAAAACTTTAATGTTATTTAACCAAAATATATAATATATAACATCATATAACCAAAATGTATAAATGAGAATCCCAAACCCAGAGTGATATCCTCATATCACCTAAAAAAAAGAGTAAATAAAATTATGCAGCTGAATAGACATATAGTATTTTTGCATATATCAATTAGTGAGGTCAGTTTTAAACATTTATCTAGATACAGACAAGCATGCAAAATTATACATCAATATGCATTGAGACAAGTGGTAAGTTTAGGCTTGAAATTCAAAAGCCTCATAGCCTCTACTTTGGCTCCAGTCGCTGTGAAAACAATCTTCCAGATAGGCAGCAGGATTTCTTAAATGCTATTTAGGCACTTCCATCTAAATTGGGAGACAGATGAGTTTACAACCTTTATTTTCCCACTTTTTTTTTCTTCTAATACATATTTGTGCAATATCTAACACAATTGAGAGTTTATCTTTAATTTACTGGCTCATGTTATCAGTAAATTTAATGAATAAATCATCCCCTGCTGGATTAAGGACAGATGCCTAAGACTGAGTGGGAAGGATAAGCACAGCACTGCACTTGCTAGCAACTGATGATTCCCTCAATAGAAGAGTTTGAAAATTTCAAGTAGATATCAGCTTTTAGGAGAGGTTGTTCCTGGTTGACGTATCAGGTCGCAGACAGAGCAAAGGCCTCCACTGGCTCTTGCAAAAACCTCATTTGAGTCAAACTAATCCAGAGCTACGGTAATTATGTCTACCATTCTCTTTCATTTCAACTTTCTGGCTAAATATACACTTTGCTGGCATAAAAAATACTAATCCATATCAGCACATGCAGGATGAGTTTGTTACAGCTTTTCCTTTTTACAACTGTTTTGTAGTTAAAGAGAGAGTGACTAGAAATTTCTCTAGGAATTGAATGTGAAGAAAATTTAATGTGACTGGAAACATGCTTCCAATTGATTTTTCTTCCAGCTGGTCTTGTAAGAGTTTTATCTTTGCCAGTATGATGGGTATTTTTTATAAGGACTGTGTTCTCTTTGATATAGAAAAAAATATTTGGTGCACTCTAATTCAGTTGATTACGGTTTTAGTATCTTTGCAAAACAAAATACCATAGTTAATTTCTGCAAGCCTAAAGAAGCAGTAGATATGCTGAACCTGCATTGAAGTAAAATGGTGAAATCGAAGATGATGATACATCATTTTGTGTAGAATAGTACTGCAAATCACAATGGATTTGCAATTTCAATACAATCTATTTTACAGTGAGCAACAACAGTAGTTGGCCTGATTATACTGAAACTGAGTAATGGGAAACCCCAGTACCTGGTATAAACAGAGAAATTTTAAATAGAAACTTATGCACACATACTATAGCAAGAAACATTTTAATTCCTGGGTTGCTCAGTATCTCAAATTGGAAGACTATTCTTTCAGAGAGAAGAAAAGTATGATGTTATTGAAATACTTGCTGCATGAATAAATGTGTAGTCACTCCAGGAGAAAAGGTGTTTTAAGTATGATGATTGAAATGCCAGGTGTATATTAGACCTAGTTTACATAACAGCATTCACTAAAGAATAAAATGCCATCATCAGCCCTGATCCCTACTGTATGGCTACAAACTTCATATTGGTTTATCAGACAGAAGTTGTAAAACCATGTTTATATCAATATTTAAAGAGTTAAGACACAATTCTCTCAGATTCTTCAGATTTCTCTTATGTAGAAAAATTATAGAAACAGCCAGGTGTGGACAAAATGTGCTCAGGGGTTATTGTTACACACTTGCCAAAACATCTTATCACAATCAATCAAGATGTACAGGTTGAGACAAGACCTACTCTTATTGAAACAATTGTTGCTGCAAACCACGTTGTGCAATCTCCTAAACAAACTCTTCTAATACTGATATTGATGTTTGTCTCTGCAGGCACCACTTTTGGGTAACTGTGTTGGAGATTGCAGGCATTATCGTTTCTTTTGTTAAAACAGAATTCCGCTGATCAACTGAATACGCTGAGCAGGGGAAAAAGAAAAAAGAACACCTTTTTTAAACTGTGAACATCACGTTCTCCCTAAATAAGTGTAGCTACTTATCACTGCAGGAGAACAACAGGACTTCCTGCTGGTGAAAGACATATGTTAGTTCAATATAAAGGGTGAAAAAAATATTGCTCCATGACATATGGGCAGATGTGGGGGGGAATGATAAAGGAATGATAAACTCTCTAACTGATCTATAGTGAAGTAGAAAACTATATTCTAGATTTAATTAATAGTTCAGGAAGCTGGCTATATTCCATGGGTCTGCTCCCTAGAAAGCAGAAACACAGGGATCTCTGCTTCTCAATTGCATGTACTGAACAGCAATCGTTACACACTGTCCAGGATTTCAGTGCCCTGCAGGCTACTCAAAATTGAAGAGAAAATTGAAAACATTAGATTTGTTACTTAAGTCATAGAGTGGTCTGCAATATCTTTTGAAAGTCTGGATTTACTGACAGTAGACGGACAAAGTGGTTAATAGCTCTTCCTGTCAGAGTGAACTCCAAAGGTTACTCAACTAAGATATGCTGACCTTCATATTATAACAGTTCATCTATTTTCCAGACAGACCCATGGGATTAAGGAACATGGTTTTAGAACCAGAAAATATAATATTTACCAATACAGAGATTATAGATTGTAAATTTTACATCTCAGTTTAGTCAAGGAGCAAAAAAAAAAATGTTAAAGCTACTTGCAAGAGCAGGGAAATAGCTATCATGTTATATAAGTACCAAAATAACACACTCTAAAATACAATATTAAATAAACACAACATATATTATATTTACTTAATTATGAAATTCAAACCACTATAAGAAATAGATAATAAATGACAAGATAGTCACATCAGACCTACGCAGTAAATGGACTTTGCCTCTAAAGAGCTTTCACATAATCTGAAAAGTTAGAATAGTTTTTATAAGATTATTTTACATCTACATTTATTATTATTACATCTTTAGAAAAGATGCAGTATTAATGTTTACCACTTATTAATGTTTATCACTTATGTGTTGTTTTGGTTAAAGATATAGCTTTAGCAAGATTATGTGTAAAAAATTTGTAAGGTCTCTTTCATTGTTGTTCAGTGTTATTTGCCCTAGGTCAAGCTGTGTATTACTAATGAAAAACAAAAAAGCAAAGATACATAAACGTATGCATGATCTGCTTTATCTGCACTGAATCTATCTGAGGTGAAACTGAATATATTCTGCAGGTATTGCTTTTATTTGAATTAATAATAATAATCAGAACAATAATAGCAAAATACTTCAAGTAAAGAGAAACCTGTATCTCCTTATCAAATGTGAGGCAGTATAAAAAATAAGCTATTTTGAGAAGTCGTATTTATTATGCCAAGTAAGAAGCTGACATTTAAGGTTGTGTCAGATTCTATCAAAGCATAAAGCAGTGTAGTGCGGCATAGTTCTTCAGTTCAAATCTGTTTTCAATGTGCTTATGCGTGCCAGCCTGACATGACCAACTGTAGATGCAGAAAGGCAACATTATTTTCCATTCCAGCAGTTTCAAATAGCCAATTATTCCTAAAACTGCTTACTTCAAACTGTATTCCCAAGTGCAGAACTATCAATGTAAGGACTTAATGGCCTGATTTAAGATGGGATGAATATAAAAGGAAATCATATCAACTCTGGATCTTCCTCTAGAATATTGTCACACTTTTATTTCTGATTCTAGTTTTAACGACAAGGGTAAAAACAAGGCACAAGGGAAATAGCAGAGATATTTACATAAAGTATCTAAATATTTAATGTCCCACAACATTGCTGTTCTTTGTTTTGGGTTTCATTTCAACAAAGTAATTGTTTTGGAGGGTTCTATTGTCTTTGCTAAAACTTAGTTTTAAAATGTCAGTCACCCTATATTTTAGTTATAGAGTGTGTTTATGATTTTCCTAGAATCACAGAATCACAGAATCACCGGGTTGGAAGGGACCCACTGGATCATCGAGTCCAACCACTCCCACAAAAAACTAAACCATGTCCCTCAGGACCCCGTCCACCCGTAACTTAAACACCTCCAGGGAAGGCGAATCAACCACCTCCCTGGGNTATTTTCCTAGAACATAGGTGAGGAAAACCAAGAGGCTGCAGTTTCTAATGCCAAAACGGTTGGAAAAAGCAACAAGCCTTCTGCCACGAGATCTTTTCCACAAGTCTCACAGATGTTTATTTTCATCTCAAATAAAGGATTGTGATCTCACAGAATGACAATCAGCATTTTAGTCAGATTAAAAGTGTCCTACTGAGAAAGATAACTCATCTGCCCCACTGATTACAGTTCTGAACAATTAGAAAGACCTCCAGTTTCTTCAGTGGATATGTGTGTCTAACTCTGTAACATGGGACTGCATGTAAATATACCTCTAATATAGGTCAAGATGTGACTAATATTGATCTATCAGTCTGAATGAAAATCTTCAGTTGCAGCTCTCTGATTTTCTGCTGTGACGGCCTTGACTGTGGATTCTCACAAGTTTGTGAACAATACACCTATCATAATTCTGTAGCATACAGATGATGGAGGTATTTATAAGGACAAAGTCTTTTTAGAAAATTTTAGGAAACCATGTCAGAGGAAATGCACCACAGTGGCACGTTACCCAGTTTTGATACCTTAATCTGTACTATCATGAATCAATCTCCTGTGGTTTTTCAGATGTGGTTAGTTTTGGTCTTGGGTGTTGTTTTGGTTTCTTTTAGTTTGTTTGTTTGTTTTTGTTGCTTTCTTTTTTCCCTTGAGGGGTTGAGGCTGGGCAGGGAATGACTTTCTCCCTTTCCTCCTGCCCTTCTGACTTTATTTCAGAGGATGCTCACGGATTATTTCTTTTTTAGTTATGGTGCAACCACAGATCCAAACTGCATGTCACTATACGGTTATAGGGATAAGTAATATGGAAAACACTATAGAATCATAATCAACTGTGGATGCATAAAAACCCAGAAAACTAGCTTAGTCATACTATTTCATGACTCAGAAGGGAATACTCTGCCGGAACATGATTAGTAACTACCAGGGCCTAAACTCAGCTTTACTTTCCAGGCAGTATAAATTCATCAGCATAATTCTAATAGCTTGAGGAGATTTAATTGTTCATGAATAGAAAGAAGTAATGTTTGAAAGGATTGTACTTATTCACTACACTGTTAATTTGGTCTTTTACTTGATCCTCATTCATACAAGAAAACCAAAGCCAAGTTTAGAAACACTTAAAAAAAAAAAAAAAAACAAACCTAGCTTGGACTGTGATATTTGAACTAGTTCTGTCCTGATTTGCAGTGAGAATGCAGTGAAAACAAAACTAATTAAGCTTCCAAAAACACAAGTTCCCTTAAAAATTGGAAAAGATCAGAGGAGTCTCAGCCAAGTGAAGCACTAGAAAGTCAGAGGATATGCTCACAAAAGTACCAAACAAATGTTCAGGGAATATGCTGAACTTGAGCTTTAGCATGTGATATATAGCTCAAATTTTGTTCAACTGACCTTAACAAATAACAAAAATTAATACAAATATGATATATAGGTAAGCAGAAAGGGCTTGCCCTTTCTCTTTTTTCTATGAAATATTTTTCTAGAAATATGTGGTTATCAGCCTAAAGACAAGATAATCTTAAAATTACACAGAATACAATGCATTAGTCTTCAGATAGTTCTGAATTCATTATGCACAAATTTTTATAATTCTGAACAAATCCCGTATATCATCAATCATCATTATAAATGTATGCTTTTAACACAGAAAGAGGCACAAAAGGGGTATTCAATTTAGAAATGCTCAGCTTGGGAAAACAAAAGCATGCTATTTATTCAGTAGTCATGAATGATATATTGTTCCGTTCGATTATGTCACTCTGTTTCCAGATTATCGCAGGACAGAAAAAAACTTTTCTCTGCTGTAAAATGTGAGTAATCAGAACAGTACCTCAGAAATATAATATTTTAATTTATTTTACCTAGGAATGTATTTAGAATTGAGAGCATCTAGTCCAACCCTTAACCTGATATTACCAAGACCACAACTAAACAAAGTGCCACATCTTCACATCTTTTAAATACTTCCAGGGATGGTGACTCAAACACTTCCCTGGGGAGATTGTTCCAGTGTTTCATAAATCTTTTGGTGAAGACTTTTTTCCTCATACACAACCTAAACTATCCTGGTTTGTGTATTGGAAGGCACAGGATGGTGACAATGTCATGACTGAAGCACAGCACTGAAGCAGTAGATGAACTGATGAGGATTTGATGCGTGACCAAATCATGATGCGATGACAAGTTAAAATGCATCAGCAGACTTGGTCCCAAATTACAACGATTCTGTGAAGTTGCCTTAATTTATATTTGCTGCAGGCCATGAATGTGCATTCAGATGCCACAATACTTGCTAATTCATTGCAAACTGACTGTGTTCCTGAGTCCTACATTTGTGTTTTGCAAAGCTACAGTGAAATCTGAACAACTCAGCTCAAAACAGAGAAATAGCATGCAAAAGGACATGTGTCACCTGAGCTACTTTGCAATAAATGGGCAACTGAACATTTTCTTGAAATTGTCCTTCACCACAACAATTTAAGCAAAAACCTGTTCAAGACACATTTGTTTCAAATGACATTGATAAGCCTCTGTCCTGGAGAAAAAGTACCACTTAAGCTTACTGATAATGTACTAAGGAGTTGTTAGCACTTACTGACTTTTATCAAAAAGGCAGGCAAAATGGAAGAGCAGACTTTTCACATAAGCGTGTAATATTTCAACAAATAAATACAAGGTTCATTCAATTTTCTGTTGATTTTTTCCAATATTTGTGGCTTCTGTTTCCAAGAATTCTCTGGAGTGGGGGATACTATTTTTTTTTTAGTATTTTTTTTATATTCTTAAAAGTAGTTAGATTTCTGTGCCTAGGACTTCAAAGAATAATATTGTATCTCAATTTATTAATATGGAAGCCTCAGCATTTCTAGGATTTCCTGTAGAAGTTTTTAATTAAACATTTAACTGCTAGGAAAAATAAGCAGTCATGTAAAGACTAGAATTGAAAGACACTCCCTGCCTTTTTCTCTTTAAAAATGTTGCTCTTTTTTTTTGTTACTGAGAGAAACAAGGCTTAATTTTCCATTCCTAAGTTATCTGCAAAAGTTTAATGAATTAACAGCATCTAGATAAGCACCATAAAAGAGTAAATGGCAACAGCTTAGTAAGAAATGTAGTTTTATCAGCACATTAGTATTTTTGGAATGTATTTACAACACAATCAATAACATGAAAAATGTTAATTTATCTGACAGTCTCTCAAAGCACTTTAAATAAAATGCTCCCGTGACTAAGTACTTTGGAGTTTACTGGTATGTAAAACTCCCTGTTACCATAATATGAAACAATTTATTAACAGTTTGTCACTCAGAGCTGAGAGTGACACCATCTAAGATAACACAAAAATACACAGAGATTTTTTTTTGTTACTCCTAAATTAAAATATGCTCAGATACTTGTAGATTTTATTTATAATCTTTCTTGTCTACATGCGACTACAGCTAGCCTGGGTTTTTTTTAAAGTATTCATATTACCAAGTCTTTTGGTTGAAACACACTGATACTGCCATAGTGGAATAGATTTAGATTTGAGAAAGCCTTGAGTCACTAGACTAGTAAGTAGTACTAGTAGTAAGTATTCTTTCATCTTCCATAGCCATATAGACCTTACAAGTCTTTTTTTTCCCAGATGCTCTTTTCCTTTAACACTATATGGACCTGAGCAGTCTTCTTCATTCCCTGGCCTTGTGCTTTAATATTCTCTCTCTCAGAAAACTCCACATGTGTGTATGTCTCCAAGACTCCCCTTGGACTCCTCCTACAGGGAAAGACTGTGATTGTAATCCTAAACAATCTGAAAGCAAAACATCTTTCCCAAATATTCATTCATTGCACTGTCCCCAATATCAGTATAGAACAAAAAAATCCCACATATCTATTACTTATAATATTTTTAAGCCTTAAGAAAGCAGATGTAGTGCCTTTAACTTGTGTAAAAAGAAGATATCATCAACCTAAGTTGTACTTGGTGGTCAGCTGGACTTCCTCAGAAAAACTACCTGCGGCGTGAGAGGAGACTGAGAATTCCATAGATCTACTGGAAAAGATAATTGCATTGCCAGGAGGTTATCTGACTTCACTACAGAAAAGTCATTTTGGGAGGACTAAAAGAGATGATGATGATCTCTTATAGTAAAGATTATTTAATTCTCTTATGATGAAAACAATAATCCAGTTTCCTAAGTAAATGAGGCTTTTCCGATCACTCTGCTCATTGGTGACACAATCCATTTAGCAGTTTGTTCCCTGTGACATTTGAGATCACTCTGACCAATTTCAGATTTCTTGGGAAAATGATGAGGAGCAAGGAAAGTCTAAAAAACATTAACTTTTCCCAAGTTACATGAAAATCAATAGCTAAGAAATGAAAATATTAGTTCCTGAACCAAAATGAAGAACAAAGTCATTATCAGTTAATTCAATTACCAGGCAACTGGTCAGTTAGTACCTGCAAACTGAATGGTAAACAAATACATGTAGAAACAATCACAGTTNTTATTTTCTACGTTAACGATTACCTCCGATTGAGGTGTGCCTTTGTTAATATTTCTTATTGCTGGTGTTACACTGCTGAAAATAATTGTCTAACTAGGCCAAACAATAGGCAATTGAGTTTAGGTTAGATGACTCTACTTTATAAAAAAACATATGAGATTTACTGTGACTTAAATACTTGAGGATCCCAGAGGCTCATCGGAAGTTTTTCATAGAACTTCAAAGTGAATCCAGGTTTCTCAGATCTAATAGGTTATTGAAACTTTATTTGTGATACAATCAGCCTGACAGAAGAACTTTCAATGAAAGAAAAGCACTGTAACTCTTCTTTCCTCAAAGAAATATTTTAATTATCAAAGGATTTGTTTTAAAACTGCACACCAACACGTTTTATAGATATTATAACTTCTATAAGCATCACATCAGATGTCTGGAGTTCACTATTGTAAGACAACTACCATCAGTTGTGAGTTCTTTATTGAGAGTCACCATCTACATTTTCAGCAGATGTGACATCTTCACAAGTGTAAAAATCAGTAGCTGCTTAGGTTAGGTACTGATCAGTTAAAAATAAATCTTGTCTAATCAACAACACTAAGGTCAGCCTTAAGGCTTTCTAATCCAATTACGTAAACTTCTCTCCGGATCTATCTCCACTATTTAGTGCTCTCAGAAGCATTTTTAAAAGTCTGAAAACAGTTCTGTAATGACTAAGTATTATCAGCATTATTATAATCCCTGTGAAAGCAACTGCAGAACTTCAAGATGCCAACAGAAACATGTTATTACCCTTTGCTACTGTGATGTGCTTACAGGCACAGGACTCAGGTGGATGCTGTTAGAGCTAACCTCTGCCTTCAAAATTACGATGTCTGGCAAGAGTAGATTATACTGATGGAGGAACCAAATACTTATAAAGCAAAACCACAGGGACAGACTTTACACATCTGTAGAAACTTACTATCATGTTGCAAACAGCTGAACTCAGAAGCCAAAGCACTCCAACAAGGTTATAGTAGGACTGCAGTCATGGATGTAATGTATGACTAATTCAGGAAAGCTCTGGAGCACCTTTTCATCAGAGATTAGAAATTTATTTTCTTCATGTTAATTTATAGTTTATAGCATTTAAAATCTAAAACATGCTAAAACATTTCAGTTCTAACTCTCAGATATTCCCCATGGGACTGCAATGCTCCCAGGAGAAAGTATCAGATATCAATATGTCTCAATATGTCTGTTACCTTTCAGCAATCCCGTGGGAGACAGCTTCTATGCTACTATCAAATTCACAGCACACCTCAGGAGCTGTTTCACAAGAATGTATAAACATCAGTTATTATTATTTTCAAATCTCCATCCTGTAAATTTTTTCTGTTTTGTTTTACTTTTAAATTAAGAGAACAAGGAGCTTTCAGCAGCCCAGGGATCTAATTTTACAGCTCAAGGATTTTAGTGTTTTTACACATTAAAGCAGTAAACGTGAAACCACAAAAAAAAAATTACAATCCATTAAACTTATATTATGAAGTAATTTGTTGCCTTTTCTAACAAAGTAATAAGTTGTTGTGTGTCAAGAAAATTACGGAGACCACATATAGAGTTGTAACATCTATTTCACAATTGTAAATAACAAATATTCATACATATTATAGTGTGTTATAAGATCGTCAAAGAAATATTTTCTGAAAATACCATTTTCCTTGTTAAAAAAAAAAAGGAACATAGAAACGTTCAAGTCTCAAGCCTTTTCTTAAGTGTGTTAAAATTAAAAAGGAAATTGAAATACACATAAATCAAAATTGTCAACATTTCATGTTGCTTCGTAATGCATGGGTTACGGGGAAAATAGAACAACTTTTGTCATGATTGGTTTAATCAATCACACTACAGGAATGACCACAAAGAATCTGTGCCTCAGACTTTGATCTTGCAAACAAAGCCTAACTTAACTTTTAATCAATGGAATCATTTGTCTGATTAAGGATGCACACGTTATCGAGTATGTCTAGAATCAAAGTTTTAGGATATGGTCTATAAGTCTGCTTTTTTTGCAGTGGAAATGAGTTAAACAATTTGCACATAACCTCTGTTTTTACTGAATTTTGGCCAGGGAGTATTTGAGCTCTGTTAGGAAGCTGTGAGAGGCTCACCTATTTCAATATGATAGTGCATCAGTTTAAACTAATCTGTTCTGAAAGCTGCTTAACCAGAGTCAGCATATCATGCTTAACCTAAATCAGCATACTGTGCTTAAATAAAGTCATCATATTGTGAACTGAAGCACATAGAGAACACATCCGAGCCATTACTGTGATCTGGAGACATCTGTGTCAAGCAGCTATGGTAGCCACATACACTGCTCAAGTCACAGCTCAAGTGACTGTACTTGCCTTCTCATGTTCCAGACCATTATTAGATCAAAGACTCGCTACTTAGTAGTAACACCTTCACTTATACTTCATCAAGGCAACAGTGCTGCCGCTTCTAAGTCAGTCTCAGTTAAAGGGTTTTATCCCTGGATGTGTAACATCCTAGACCAATCATCAGACTTTCATCCTAAATCCATGTCATCTACTTTTGTCTGAATATAAGCTAGGCCTCTGGTATGAGCTGAACACTATTATCCTTCTGTAGTCAGGAGAGATGGAAATACACGTCCAGTCTAAGCGCATAAACCAAATGTAGTGTCCCTTTCAAAAAGTAAAGTCAGGAACAAGGAATATGCTGTCAACTTTTTAGTCGCAGAAGTTTATTGGAGATTTGCTATTGTCCTTATTAAGATTGAAATAAGGTCTCTCTTCTGTTTCTGTATGAATGGTTTCATATATTTAGCAGTGGAATTTAAGGACAGCGTGCTGCATTCAAAGCTGTTGGAGAATTATTTTATCTTCTAAATGCAAAACATTTTATTTTCAATAATTTAAGGGTGTTAGAAACAAAATAACCCGTGGCAGTGTTTGAGTGTTGACCCACAGAAGCTGCAGTCCTCAATAAGGAATAGTATGGAATCAATAAAAATCTTGGGACTGTTTGCAATCTGGTTCTGAGCTATAATAAATACCCAACCTTCTGAATACTTTAACACTTCCTCAATATTGTGTTTAGAAATGGCTACTATCCCAGATGCTTGTGTAACCTGAAAATATGCAGAAGGAGGTGAACATGCCAAAGATAAGCGGAGAAAACAATGGCTTACTGCATGTAAACATAGGCACGTAAAGACAAGACACATTTTCAGCAACATTAATAAGAATTTTATCTCTAAGGCAGCTTATGTCTTTCTGGGCTCCCAGACAACATACATTCTCAAGCTTTGCATCATAACGTTCTCAATCAACTGAGATGAAATTTTTAATACATAAAGCAATGGGTTCATTTTCCTGTACTCTTGGCTTTTACCACCCACCCACGGGAAAGCACTTAGCTTAATCATAAATAGTTCTAGGAGCTCATGAAATTGAGCAACACTTGCTAACCTTTAGCTTTCTGGCTGAAAAACGACCTTCAGTGATGACCCCAGTGAATAGTGCTATCTAGAGAAATTCCCTCACATCAAGCAACCTATTATTTTACTATTATTAAGTTTTAGTAACACTGCTGGGAGAAACCATCTGTTAAAAGAGAAACAAGGTACTGACCCTTAGGTACTTGGGAATTGTTGTTTTCTGCAATCGGTTTAAGGCACTTTTCATTCATTTTGTACAATTTCCTTTCATCAGTGTCAGGAAGATCAAAATAAGAAAAGACCAGAATCCCTGTGATGTTTATTGCACATCAGCAAATAATAGATATATTTACAGCTGCATTCACCACTTTACTAGGCCTATTAAACAAATGTGTTGTAAGAAAAAGCCTATAAAGCAAACTTAGAAACAGTAAAAAGCCCATTGTTTGACTCCCCACAGAAGCTCCAATTGCTTCACAGTATGAAGTCAGGAATCCTTTAGATAAAAATAAACACAGAAGAAGGAGAGAATAGATACACTAAAGACATAAGAGGAGTGAAGTCTTCTTTCACTGAATGCCTGTCTTCCAAACACTGCTTCCTTAATTTAGAAAATTATTTTACAAAGAGTTTGCAAAAAAAATCCCATCATCATACTAGAGGGATCTAGTTTAGAACATTTTAAATTTGTATCTAAAAACATTTTTGAAGATTTAAAGAAATAGATACAGAGGACAAACTTCACAATCTACCCTAAAAGAGCAACTTGCCTGAAACCAGAAATTCTTCAGTACTGATGAAGTAGAAATGTTAGCAACATGATTTCACAAGGATCATAAACATCTTGTTTTTCTTAGCTGTTGCTGCCAAATCACAGTCTAAAGAGGACTATATATTGCCTGTCATCAAATTCTTATAAATAATGAGGATCATCTGCTCAGGCCAAAGGGATATGAGGAAGCGTCAGTGATATTATTTTCTTTCTCTTGGTTTTGGCTAACAGACTTTGTTTGATTTGATTTGGTTTTCAGTGTTTTTTTTCATGAATGAAATTTTTGGCCTTCTATTTCTTCTGTATTTTGACATTTAATGTTCATAGGGATCTTTTCAACCGTATGGTAAGATCACACAAAGCACAAAAGCCCTCACGTCTGTCATACAGCCTTCCTTGACTAGAAAGCTATCCTTCATAACTAGGTTTCTAATATAAGAGCTCATAGTGAGAAAATTCAACTAAGAGCTGTAATACAATTTTAGAAGCTAGATATTGCACATATATGGCAAATTAGTCTTTGCCATTAGACTGTTACAGATTAACTTCATGTTAACTTGTCTTCATGTTAACCTGCAGAAGCATTGAAAAAATAAGATTTTCATCTGTTCCTTAATACTAGAGATCTAAGTACCAGGAGTCAACCAGTAACAGGTGTGTGACTTACAGAAAGTTTTATGGCACCAAATTTCTCCATGGAAGGCAAAGAGACAACATGGCAAAAGGTATTGCTGTCTCCTGGTTATCTTTTTTTTTTTTTATACTGTGAAACATTTGAGGTAAGTGCAAAAGAGTTCCATCAGGCAAATGATGTTTCTGTCTTGAACATTGCATTGTATTCAAGGACAAATCTCAGGTCATTATATGTAATTGAAAGACTCTCATTGACTTTTAGTAAGAGTTGAGCAGATTCTGAGTGACTGAAGAGGTACTAAAGCATACCAAGTACTATATTGAGACAGGTTAGCAAGACATGACATAATTGTCATTATCTGCTTTCACTTAAGACTAATAAAAAGTAATTTAAGGATGAGAGTCAACTTCTATTCCATCAAAACTATTTTTCAGTTACATGCCTGATCCAAATTTTGCAGCTACATACACAGGCTGTGCATCGCGCCAGGGCCAAGACGTTTGGCGAGCATCACTTGTTGACATATTTGTGGTCACAGATCTCCTGTAGATACTTGCACAGAAACTGTAAAAGGAACATTTGACATGCCATTGTATTCTAGAGGTCCTCAAAATTACAGCTAAAATAAGAATGAGAGTAGACTAGAAGAGAAGCAAAGATTCATCACTATGACATATTCACCTAGAGCAGTGTGGTTAAACAGTAGTTCCAGGCCCCTGATCATAATGCGCTGTGATTCACAAATACTCTGAAAAGATCTAGCATCTAGAAATGACACATGGAAACCCTGATGAAAAAACAGAGAAACCTTTCCTTCTGTTTGTAATGTTGGTTCTTTAAAACATCAGTATCTCAAAATAGTTTTGGTTAGGTGATTTTTATAAGCATGGAAATCATCACAAGGCAAGAAACAACTGAATAGATAATGATACATTCTTGTTTTATATGGTTTTGAAGGCAGGGGGAGGGAGGGAAGTGTTTAGTGTTTACTATAAAACAGTTTGCCAAAGGGATGCAGCATGACTGAAAACATATTAATATATAGCTTTATAAAAAACTAACAGAAGTTGCTTAAAGGAGAAACAGTGAAGTCAGCCTTCAATTGAATTCATTAACAAAGTGAACTCTTGCTTCCAAAATAAGAATTTGTAGCCTTGAGTAAGATTAGAAGAACAAAGATCAAGTGAAAAAGGAATTTTTCAGTATGAGATGATAAAAGGGGAAACAATAGACTGGAAATATTTTGTTTTGAAATTATGCTCTGAGAGAATTGGGATATTTTTAGTTTTTCTAATGTACATTGTAAACTCATTCAGTTCTGCAAACTGACACTTGGTGATGATAATTTACATTTTTCATTAATTTAAGACAGGGTTTATTTTAAAATCTTTTCAAATATTGTTTCTTCAAAGTTATTTATGTTCTTTCTTTACAGGAGTTTGGACTCATAGCTAAGCACTATAGGTTTTTTACAATGCAATATTTTAATTCTTTTTCTCTTTTATCATTTTCTTTCATTTTTAAACATGAGTCTATAACTGATTACTCAAATTAACTAACCAACACAAAACATTTAAAATAGTATACTCAGAGTAAGAGAGTTTTGTTTTGTTTTGGGTTTTTTTCTGTGAAACAAAGATTAACATCTTTACCCCTGCAGGCTATGAATTTCTTTAAGAAACGAAAATTTTTCTAATTAACACTGGCTGCATGCTATAACTTCATCATATTTGCCTAGCTACATGAATAAAACCACGGCAGCAATTTTAATAATATTTAGTATTCCCATTGCACACTTTTAGAATATTTATTGACCAAGGGTTTCTCAAAAGGCCTGAAGCAGATGCTCACCCTTGCACAGCATACTGTAAATCATACAAACAGCATTAGTCCTGTTTCCATGTAAGTAAAATAAAATGCTTTCAGTGAAATAATGAGCACAATATCTGATGAAGAGTTTAAAATAGCAGATGATGTTATCACTTTAAAAGCAGGGAGGTAGATGCATAGAATGCAGTAGGTAAGACACTCTGGTCTTGCACCTTCAGATGGTACTTAGCTCTATAAAGCAAAAGCAGGAAAGTGATGTTACGTACCAAACAGTCTGCTTCTTGCATCCCTGTTGGTGGTGCTTATCACTTCAGAGTTCTGCTACAGCAATACTTACAGAAAGAAGCCTTCATCAACAAAAATGCAATTATGAAAGGAACTAGCATGGATTCTTTACCAAAAAAAAAAAACCTCCCTTGTTGAGCAAGTCCTTCAAGGATTACTTGGAAACATTCCTGAATTTGTCAGTCACCTCATATGATATGGGTGAAAAATAAACCTAAAGCTCATCCTGATTATTGGTAAAGAATCTGTTGTCTGTCCAGTGGTAGAAGTGATGGGAAGATTCTCCTCTCTACTCCACAGGTGGGCCTGTATCTTTCCCTTAGACATTTCTTAGTTGGTGTTGAGTTATCTGTGGCCTGGAGAATTTAGGTAAGAAGAAGAGACTGCTTGCCACATACACATAATCATCTCTCTTTCTTTTTTTTTTTCATACGCAGACTTCTCTGGTCTATATATAACCAGCAATCAAAATCCAAGTCCTTATTTTGCTATAAATTCAGGGTGATTTATACCTCGTATAAATGAACTTCTTTCTAGAATTTTAACTCGCCTCGCTAGGAAAACCGGTCTTTCTCAGGCATTCTAAATCAAAATCTATTACAGTGAAAGCTGTAGAACATAGAAAACATTTCATTCATGAAACTGTATCAGTCATAATTCAGTTATGGGTTAAGTGGCTAGTCATTATTTAACCATGTTTTTGTGGCCAGGTGATTACTAATTGAAAATATGCTAGCACTAAATGTATTTACCTACTTCAGAATTTATAAATACTTATTAAAAAAATCCCTATATTTTTATTATTTTATTTAGTCTTGGGGTAAATTTGCTGCCACCTAGATAGAGAACAGACATAGTAAGATATCATGAAGGTAACCAGTTACAAAATCAAAATAATGGATAGCAAAATATTGCAACAATAATTTCAAGACCATTCTCTGAAATAAAATTTCTTTTTGCAAGAAAATTTCTCCATAGAGAAACTAAATTTTAATCAAGAAAATTTTCAGACCTGTCTTACTTTTCTACACGGATAAGCATGACAAAACTCTTAATGTTAATTAAAATTCATTCTGTTTCACAATTATAATGAAATTTAAAGTAGGTATGCTGAAAGTCTGGCTCCTGCAAATGGCAATGAAAAACTTATTCTGCTGTACTAAACCTCTACAGCTCTCAAAGATAATTAGTGAGCCCTAACAAAATTCTTATATATTTTTTTGCATATTGCACATTCTATATATTAAAATCTGTGTATGAATGTGGAGAGTATTCCTTTTTCTCTGCAAATCTAACCTCTGCCTTCAAGTGCTGCTGCTGTTTGAAATATTTATGCTTGGAGAATAAATTTATAGTCCAGATTCTTTCTTTCTAAATTCAGTCTGCTCCTTCTGCCTGCTGTGGCTTCACTCTACTACAGCAAGTAGCAAACAATTCCCACAGCAGATGAAAGGGAGATATTTGGATGGGTAAGGCAGGCACAACTGCTACTTAACCACACCTTTTCTAGACAGTATCTGTGTTCAGTATATAGCTACACAACCTGAGATTAGATGATGCCAAAATGCTTGAAGGTACTCAAGAGCAATATAAATGGGAAAACCAAAACCCAGATCCCTCAAGATCTGCAAATCTCATGTAATCAACTATACCAGGTCCCGTTGCAGAAAAAAAAAATGGTATAGACCACTGTAAGGGCTCAACATCTCACCTTCATACAGTGTAACCCTTGCTGTTTGCCATATTCATGAGCTAATGTTAAAAAAGAACAGTTAGACATACACTACAAACCATGTGTCATTGTTGAATTATACAATTTCATCTTTCATGGGCTCTTAAGGCCTACATACTTCTAGTGTAGCTCTGTTAGGCTTATATAAATATATCCCTCCTGTCTTCTGGAAACACAATCTATTTCAATCTGTAATGTAAATAGTTTCTTTTTAACATGCAGTGTGTGCTGATTTCACCTTAATTATATATTTCCCATTGCGAGAACTTGAACTGTGGGATACTGAGAAAGAATTTAACCAGCAGCCTATAAAGAACAGGGGCTGAAGCTTGGCTTCCATTAACACCTCATTAGGCAGAGCCTGTACTGTATGTAAAATGAGGTAATGATTTTAAAATGTAGTTGTCAACCTATAACTTAATAATACAGAAACCTTATTTCCTTGTAATACTGAATAAGTGATAACACAGTTTTGTCTCTACAAACCAACATGAAGCTATTGGAGTACACTATTACCCCTAACAAGATCTTCATTGGTCATCGTCAAAGAGTAACGTTTAGCACAACCTTAGTACTGGTGCCACAAATTGTATTGTTTTCTAAATTTTCTCATAGACATAAGCTGATGGTTTGAGGAAAACACTTTCAAGTCCTGGGTATAAATATAGTTCAACTTACTAAAACTGATGTTAGAACCATAAAATGACTGTTAGGTGGCTGTAGTATTAATTCTAATCCCATATAAAAGAATGGTAAAATTCTTATGTTGAGTTTACTATGAAGGAAGAATGTTCTGTATCTTACTAAAATTCACCATTACAACTTACATTAATTTGACAGGTTTAACAGTAGTTCAGGAATGCAGGACTTCCATTAACTCCCACTGAAGCTGAGTAAATGGCCATAGAGTCAAACAGGGGTTGCATAATATATCCTTTAATTGGCAAGGGGATTGCGGTATTCCTATCCATCAGGTGACCTCCCTGTGCAAGGGTTAGGACCTGATCTTGTTGCAGTGGGTTTGGAAACATGTGTGCGCTGCAGGTGGACCCTGGTTTGCTGTAAGAGCAAGAAGTTCACGTTCACTGTTGTTCACTACACTTTCACTGAGTGCCATTTAAAAAAAATTATTATTTTTTTAATTTATAAAAATCAGAGAATTTTCCTTTCTAATTTGTGGAACCCTAGTCTTGGTTCTTTAAAATAAGAATAACTAGTTGCAAAAAAATATCATGCCCGTAGACCTCGTCATACAAGCTTTTAACTTATCAGTAAGCACTAGCCTATCCTACAATGGCCTGATTCCCAACTAACCACCAGCATCCACACAGTTACAGAGAGAGGCTGTGAGGAGGCATACTTACTTTTATTTTTCAGGGTCTTTGCAGTGAAATGTCAAAATCTACAGCTACTCTGCACTGAAAATTTGCACATATGGGCTTCATCGACTGTACCACATGGCAACTCATAGGACAGGCTAGAGCAGCTTTGGAAAGAGAGTGCACGACCGCCTCTTCAAAAGCAGCCCATGCCTTGCTGGTACCCACAGCAGCCTCTCTTTAGAGTAAATGCAATTAAGATGACGGACCCTCCTGCTGTTCCTGTTTGATTAGTGAATATAGCAATGACATTTACTCATTGTCTTCATGCTTGGTTGCTACATTCTTTTGGCTGGGAGGATTACAATAGCTGTTCCCAGGGTGCAGGCAGGTATGTCATTTCTAACCTTTGACACGGGATATGTGGTCATGCACTCACTGACCACAATACAGCTTGTAAAATCAATCACATTTCCTAAGTGTGAAAAATGTAATAGGGTGTTGTGCAAGGTGAAATATAAGATGGTGATATATGTGTGTGTGTGTGTTCATGGTATTTACTTGGGATAGATCTTTCTGTGTCATTTGATCTGAGTGAACTGACATCAGGCAGAGGAGGTTTGGCCCTCTGTGAAAAATAAATGTTTCAAAATCTCCTTGAAAATATCACAGTTATGATGATGTGCTATGACCAAGTACTAGCTCCCTGCTGAAAATGGAAGTAGTATTCACTGAAATGAACACTGATCCAGTCAGCGGAAAACCAATTACTTCTACAAACAAGCACAGAAGCAGTTAATAGTTGCAGCATCAGAGTGGGGAGCTTGCTAAAACTGGCAGCTAAGCCAGAGTCCTGAACCAACATAACAGTAGGTCTATTTGCCTCATATACTTTGCTTTCCACATCTCCCTGATCTTATCATATGCAAGCAAATATCAATAATAATGATAGCCTTAGTAATTATACCTAAAAAAAAATCCTTGTTCACGTGCACACTTTCAACAATAAGAGATGTGATCATCAGCATTTATCATTCATTCTTACTATAATCTGAAAACAGAAGCTAAAAAAAGAAATGGTTTGTATATTAGAAGGTATCGTATAATTGATTTCATTGAGAGCAATTAATTGTTTACTTACAAAACAGCTTTCCATGACAAATCTTTCTTTCTTTAAAATGTGTTTCACTGCCCCATAAAAGCAAGCCTCACTTCTTATAGCTTCCTAGCACAACATTCAAACCAATTATCCTATTCAGCTTCTCCTTTCTTTATAATTGGTAATTTAGCTTGCCATATAAAACACAATTAAACCTTGTTTAGACTAAAGCTGTCTACATGTGAAGCTGTAGCTGATGCTAATTCTCAAATCTTATCCATACTTAAAAGGTATTCTAATGTGCTTCATACTGATGCAGCTTAGTTATCACTTCCATAACCACAGAAATGTTCTCGAGTATATTAGCATTTGCTCATTCCCAACTATGTCAGCAAAAAGACATTTTCTTTTCATCTTTGCAGAAGAGGTAATATCAAAACATTTCTGATTGGCCAGTCATCAACTTATGTTGCACTTAACAATTTTTCACTTTCACTGCAATAACTGCCTGTCACATACCTCTAAGTACATAATCTACAAATACACATACTGCAAATGCACTGCTGCAGAGAACTGAAACATCATGGTTGTGCACAAGTATTTTAAAATATATACAGGGTTAAAACAAAATCACAGGGAAGAGTTTAAATCACATGCAATCCAGAACTGAACAAGGAGATACTCTGAAGGAACTAAGGAAGAATAATTCAAGCTTTGTATAAACTGAAAGTCAAATAATGTAATATAAATTTTTTAAAAGAAGTTGTAAGTAAGCTACATACATATGTCAGAATAAATAACTTTTTTCTTTGAGTAACTTAGTTAAACTGCAAGCAGACTTACATTGACAGTCATTTTAATTATAGTGTGATGACACTTGCTAGTTTAGAAAATGAATCATATGGTTGCACAGGAATTCAGCCTTTTTGCCTTAGCTATATTTGTAGATAGATAAAATTCTAAAAGTGAAACAGACATTTAATTACTTAAGGGTTAGTTGATGCATAAGAGTATATTTATTCAGCTATAATTTCAGGTTATCTTCTCCATTTCTCTTATTACAGACCAGCAATCCTCCTTATAGCATGAAGGCTAAGACAGATCACAAGCAAATATAACACACTTTCAGGTAGAAGAATATTTCAGTAGCCTAAAATCATAAGTGTAAGTTCCTTAAATCTTCCTGAATTCAGTAAACTTAATTATGGAAGCAGTTCAGTACAAGGAAACAATTTACAAGATTTCTGAACAGTATTATTTTACTCTGTCAAAGGACCATAATTTAACCCCACAGCAGTATTTGCAGTGAAGTCAATGAACTCACAGTAGCATAAAGTCTTTAAAAACCTGACACACTGACCTACCTTTATGTGACAGACGTAATCTTGGCTGCCGTGTATCTGTTGCATGACATCCAGTCGGTAACTCTAGTATCAAGCCATATAGTGTCAGGATTAAGAGGTCCTGGGCAGATGCCATCCTGCCCCAAGATCAAATTCTTGTGTTCTTCACTTTACTGCTCCTGTTTGTTTGTTGTTGTGGTGGGGTATTTTTTAGGCTCCAAGTTCCACTTCTACTTTCCCAGTGCAGTTAGATTTCTCTCTTTGGTCAGTTTGTGGGGTATCTGTATGGGAAATTCAGTGTTCATCAGAGAAGCACACAGCTTCGGCTGGCCATTTGTCAAGCTGTGCAAATGTCATGTAAAAATATTCCCTCCCTAGGACAATTGTTTATAAAGTGCGAGGACATTCCAAGGCGTTACTCTGCAGTGTTGTGTCTTGAGCTCTCTTTAGTAACTCTGCCAGTGGATTCAGGAAGAAGCTGTATTTTCAGTCCCTCCTGCAAGGCAATTCATTCAGGGAAGGAGGGAGGGAGGGAGAGAGGGAGGAAAAAAAAAAAAAAAAGAAAAAAGCACCCTCCTCCTCGGTGCTCTTCAGGACTCAGCCCCTTGCTCTGACTTGCCAAACAGCTAGTTTTAATTCACCTTTCACCTTTGGTAATTAAAAACAAGAAGTGCCATTCCCTCCTGGAGTTGCAGGATCCACCCAGCAGGGAAGCCGGGCTGTCAGGCTGCTGTATTTACTGAGAAAGTTCAGGGAGGGTTGAGGCAATATACAGTACCAGCTGCTTCTAGGAAGCATTTTAATCCACATGCCGTGCACTGATTCCTCAATTGCTTCATGGTTTCACATTGTAAAGCTCTGGAAGATGGGTCAGAATTTCTCCTGTCCCTCCCTTTTGAAAAGTCATTTCAGCTTTCTCTCCTAGCTCAGTTTTAGAGGAAGATTAACCCTTGAATTAACTATTTAAGTATATTATCACTTAGAGTCATTAAATAGCATGCTAGTAAGTGGATCAGAATAAAAAGATTCCAGTTGTATATCCCTTTTTACTTTAAAGGAAAAGGTGTATCTTTCAAGATTTGTTTTTCACCCTAAATGTGGTTGGACACAGTGTTTTCTCCCCATTGCGTTTTAAATGTCTGTGAATATGGAATCTTAGGTCATCTATACATGTCAGTAGAGTTACTTATCTGACTAAATGCTTGTAGAATTGGGGAGTATTTAAAAAAAATCAATAGAAAGCCTGAGCAGAGAGCTGCAATAGCATGATAAACAGCATCAGTTTTACAAGTGTCAGGCAGATACCTCTTCCATTGCAGCTATCAAATACCAGAGTCATATCTTTTTCATGTAACTTGTAACTTAACTTAAATATATATTTATGGCAAGAACTACATTTTTATAAATCAAGCATATAGATCTCTATCTAGAATACATTTATTAAGAACTAAAGTTTTTCTCAAAAAATTCAGAATTTTGTGAGGTGCATTTTAGACATGAACAACTGCACTAATTTTAATGGAATGGAACATTAAAGTCATGCTAAGTCTTTTTACTTCTCATGGTTTTATATAGAAAAAGAACCACAAAGAAAGGAAGATGAAAACTAGTATATACATTTGACAATAATGCACTCAAATCTGGTAGCCAACAAAAGATTACGATATCTGGACAAAAAATTTAGTAAGGAATTTCTGTGTGCCAACCAACCAAAAAGTACCTGGTACAATACTATAGTGAAATGCTAACAATTGTAATAGCTGTATATATGGATGTGAGAAGATAGATCTGTTCAAGAAGAATAAAAATTATGAACTACTAAGACAGAAAATGAAATGCCGCTTTGGTGAAAAGACAGAAGTAAATCATGAGAATGCTCAAGGACTCCTGGGGGCTGCATAATCAGGAGCAGGTCATGTCTACCTGTTAGTTCTCCAACAGCAGGTCATATACACATACCTGAGCTTGCTTTAAATCAGCTGGAAACTGTGCCAACAGCAGTTAAGCCACAGGAGCAAGAGCTAAATCACACAACTATTTGCTCCATTTCTTGCACACAACCGCAGGTTGCACTGTATTTTATGCTGATGTGCCAGTTGTCTGACAGTAGCTCAGCAGGTGTACTCGAGACCTTGTCAGTGGAGAAGGCAATGTAGGCTCTGCCTCCGAGCACTCACCTCAGCATGGATAAGTTTATTGGCACCATTCCGTAGTACTGAGGCTTACAAATGTTCTGCATTTGACCACTAAAATCTACTGTAAATGATCATGATCTGGTGACTGTTGAGTTTAGTGAAGACCCCCTGAAAATTCTCATTTGTCTTTCTTTGGATGTGATTCTGTGAGTTCTTAGTGAAATATTTATGGTTTTCCTCAAAATAAAGAAACAGAGATTCAATTAATAGAAATCTCAGACTCATTCTTTCTCAACATAAGCGTCCAAAATTTAAACATTTCTAATTCTGAGATAGCCCATGGATTTTTTTTTAAATTAACCTAATATAGAAAACATAACATTTCTTATATTTAATGTATATCTTTTCAGAAAGGACACAAAAATCTGAAAGTGAGATCACAGTATGTAAACTAAAGCCTTATTTAGTGAATAAAGTGAATATTTAGTGAAGTCAGTGAATAAAGCAAACATTAGTGTAAACCTCCAAATCCTTCCTCTCTCATGATCTCCTCTTCAAGGCATAATAGGGCATTGTTTTCTTAATTTTATCAGGCTGCAGCTAATAGTGTAGATGCTCAATAAGCTGAATAGTTAGACTTTGGGTATCCTGGGGTAGTAACAAAATTTTAAAGCAATGATTTCCCCAACTTAAAAATTCTGGTTTCTTCTTCCACTTGGGGAGAAGGAACTGGGAGCTGCTGGAAACTATGGGCCATCTTTGGTATTTATATAAAACATAGGGTGCAGCAGGTCTATTCAAACAGACATACACACAAACAAGGGCAATTCCCCACCAACATGAGCTTACATGCACTCACATGCATTTATAACCTCACACTTCCTCAAGCATTACAGACCTCCTTGGCTCCCTACAAACACAACATAATCCAGGGCTGAAGCTTCAGTAGAATCAGAAACACCTAAACAACCTGATTTTCATATTTGTGCCCAAGAACAAAGCTTTCTTGTCTGAAATCTGATTCTCAAGCAGGGTGGGCCATGCAGGTGCCTCAGGCTTTTTCCCCAGCCTGCAGAGAGAAAGACCACAGAGAAAAAGTGTAGAAGCAGAAGCCTGAGCTGCCACTTGAAGTTAAGGCTCTGTCTGTCAGCAAGAGGTACTGGCATCTAAAGCTGGGAACAGCTGCTGAGTACAAGGAAAGATGGCTGCACTGGAAAGAGACCGAACAGGATAGAAGCGAAAAGGAAAATACATGCATCAGTGTACGCCGAATATTTTTCTTTGAGAATACTGAATGTTCTCACAGGGTGAAACCTCACTTTTCTTTTATTTTCTTCAAATTGCTGCATAAGTATTGCAAGTCTTACATCCTTACACAACAAGTTTTGATGTAGAGTGCAAAGGTACACAAAATTTCAAGTCAAGAGAAACCTCTGGCCTCAGGCAAGGCAGTCAAGCTCTTTGCCCCAGCATCTTTTCAATTAAATAGGCATATGTTCTCGCCTCAAGGGATATTTTGAAAGACTTGTTCTTAAAGGATTTTAAACAGTAGTAGAATGATGGCAACAAAGATGTTCAAATATTAGGATTTAATCTTAGATGAGTACAAACACAGATGCCCCAGGGCTGTAGAGCCTGCATGTAGTACAGTGCTGTGTCTCTGAAGAGTAAACAAGGTGGATTTTCTGCTTCTTTTCTGTTAATAAGGTAAATACAACAGATCTCTGTAAAACCTGAGTTTGTTTCAATAATAAAATCTGTAGCTAAGCAAAAGCTGACAGATAAGTATAGGAATTTGCATAGAAATCTTTAAGTAAAGAGTATTTGAAAATTCAAATGCAAGCCCTGTATTTGATTGCTGGTTTTAAATTAATTCAATTACACTGACCTAAAGAGGAAGATGACAGGTTTTCTTAATAAGAAAGATAAAAATAAGGTTGTTGCATTCTTTATACGCAGTAAAGAAGGCCATTCAAAGAACTACAAATTAATTGTGAATTCCTATGTGTAGTTTGATATGCTGCAGCCGCTGCAGATCCAGAGCAACTGTGATGAAGTCATTGAGCCTGTAAATCTAAACACTAACACAAAATACTGACGACATATTGTGTGAACTGGTTTAAGCTTAACTGATAGAGTGAAATGTAAACGCAGGAGCATGATATAAATAAGTAGATCTGCAGCAACTAGGACCAGTAACAAATTCTAAATATCATAACTATAAAGCATAATGAAGTGTTTAAATTTTTTTAAGCTGAGGTGGTCAAATCATCAACATAACCATAACTTAAAATCAGATTTAAATGTTACAAGACTTCTACCTTCTCATGATACAGTGTGCCATGGCAGGTATTCTCTTTCTTTAGAGAAAGGGAATTGCAGATTAAAAGGTGTGCAATCCCAAGAGGAGTCATGTGATCTTCACTGATGTTAATGATGCTGGTAGCCTCATTAGTACTATAACCTGTGGCAGCTGTATTGCACAGGTATTCATATCTTCATTTATTTGGTAGGCAAAACTTTAAAAAAACACTTAAAGAACTCCTTTCACAGTATTCCACCTATAAATTTTTTTATGTTGCTACTTTTCCACTGGGCATTTCAGTCCTTATTGACACATCAGTTTTCAAATTCTGTTGTACAGAAATCCTTAGAAAAGATGTAGGAGAAGATGGGAAGGTCTACATTTCAGGAAATTATTCTCTCTCTCTTATCTCTTCCTTAGAGGTGGGAATTCATGTCTGCTCCAGTCTCCATTACCAACTGGTGACTGGCTCTCTTGCATCAGTAGTACAGGAAGAAACTGTAAGACAAAACTGCTTGTCATTAGCACAGTGCTGTTACTGAAGTGTCATAACTCCTAATCAACCCATAAAAAATTCTGTGGACACATTAAGTAATAGCTCTGACAAGACACCACAAGAACAAGAGAAAGCTGATCCAACAGGTGAGTAATTACTCAATAATGTCTTCTGGGATCTCTCTCAATGAAAGGAGCAAAACACAGCTTGGATGACCCTACTGACCCTTGGGAGGATATGCTAACTGATAGCAGAAGAATGTTGCCAGATCCTGTTTGATACAAGAAAATAACAGGAAATAATAATAAAACTTAGGCCTCATATGGAATTTTCAGATTAGAAATATTTTAGCCCTTTGTTTTTGTCTGCAAAAGTTGGATCTTAACACTGCATAAATGTAGATGTGTTTGTAAGTCATGTCTCCAGGACAGGGAAGTGCTATTTCCCTTGTTTTATACACAGTGCATGCTTTCTTTGATCCAAGATCAAATTTAGACAATATTTGTTAAGCAAGAGAGTTTAACTGAATATGAACCTATACTTCAAACTAGCCACAAAATTACATGGTAATTAGTGCTCTGAAGGAAGCATAAAGACACTCTATTAAATCACATTCCTCTTAATTCCAGAAAAACTGGCGTTTGACAGGTAAATATTGAAACATACTGTCCTTGGAACATTGTTTGCCATAGCATCATTTCTCTGACTAATTACAGGTGAATGTCAATACTACCTGGGAACCAGATTGCATACTTTTGCTTAACCTTTAAAAAAAAAGGTGGAATAAATGATTCTTTCCTAAAATGCAGCCCTCCTGAGGAATTTCTCAAAAAACGGCATATAGGTACGTCTTATTCCTGAAATCAACTCCAGGTGCCTAACCTACAATTAGTATATGGGTCACAGCAATCTTTATGGTTAGTTATGGGCAAAAATCAGATTACTGATTTCTCTAGGGGAATGGGTTTGGGTTTTTTTTGTTATATTTTAGCTACTAAATTTTTGTTGAAGTCTCTCAAAAGAAAAAATAGATTAAACAATTACTTATTGTTGATTATCAAGATGAATATAGCATGTCATATTTTCTTATATTTTCAACAGATCATTGAGCTGTAAATAAAAATGTTATGGTCAAAATTCTAATATTAAGTAATTAGGGCTATCAGATATTTCCTGTTAACTCAGAATAAGGAATATATTTTATTAAAAGTTAATGATGTTCTTTGTTATCCCAAACAAACAATGTGAATACTGTGTATAACTGTCTTTAAATTATTTTGCTTCCAGTTGATTGTTTCTTGACTCTTCACTATTTAAAAAAGACACAGAACAAATTACTGGGTATATAATAAAGAGATTTTTTTTTTGCCTTAAAGGTGTCATTCAGTTCCTTCAGTTCTAGTTATTAACATCTCTATGCAAGAATGAAGTGGTTTGGCCATCATCAGAGACAGTTGTAAACAAAAGCTTACTTTCCCTGATCAGACATATACAGATGCAACCTACAAATTTTCTGTCTGTAGCCTACAGCCATTTTTTTAATGTAATTATCATCTTAAAGGTGAAATGGGAAGCATTTGCTATAAACCATTTTGACCACAAATCAGTTGCAGGTTTTGGAGCTGCAAATGCATTTTAATGCGAAATATTTGAAAATCAGTTCCAGTTTTATTGTCTGCTAATGGATTCCGCATTCCTACTTGAACAAGGTGATGATATCATCAGTCTGGACAAAATTCCTGTCTTACACTTAGTTTGTATTTTCATTTACCCTTTTTAGTAGAAGACTTTCAACATGACAAATCCCAAAAGCAGACAGCAAGAACTGGTATATGCAGAGATTTGCATCAGTGTGACATAATCTGCTTTTAGAAACGAATTAAATTTCGTACAACAGCAACATAGGTCCAAAAAATGAAGGAAAGATGAAGAAAATCTGAAGACATATTTTTGGGCATTTAATATGGGGCATGTTTGGATGCAAGCTGTCTGTATTCAACTGGAACACAGAAAGAAGCTTAGCCAATATGATTCTGTGTCACAGCGGTTGAAGCATTAATTCTCTCTGTGGTTTAAAGGCATTCATAGGTGTATATCCTGCTTTGAATCCCTTTACAGTTTTCAGGCAGCTAACATTTAGGTACTGTGACACTGAGCAGTGAAGTGCACAAATCCCCAGTATTTTGCAGCAATTTCTCTCTAGCAGAATTTGATCTCACTGTAGCCATAGACAGCTTTGAGAAGTGCAGGTGATGTCAAACCTTTCAAATTCTGTAAAAAACATGTCAAAGGAATGAGGAACCCACTGTGGTGAGAATTGAATAATCTGTTCTCTTTAAGGTCTTTAGAAATCCCAGTATTAACCCGTTTATCACTTTTATAGGAGAAAAAAAATCCATTACTACATTTCTAACTGCTTTATCACACACACACACACTTATGCACTCATAGTCATTAATGTCTCTACGTATGAGAACTTCTTGCTTGGTTGACTTATTGCCCTTTACTGTATGCTAGCTGACACAAAATGAACTGGCTTTGCATTTAAAACTCAAGCATTCTTTACACTATAAACACTTATGTTATTTTTTGCCATCTACTTTATTATTCGCATGAAGGAAGTCATTATCATTGGAGCTAATTTTTGACATCTGTCTAGACAGATATTTATTTGAACCACTAACACATTTACTTAAAGGGAAAAAAAAAGAAGTCAGAAAAAAGAACAAGAGACTTTGAAACATTCAAAATATTCAAGTGCCAACAACTGCAACTCTCTTGAAGCCTCTGGACAGGTTATCAAACAGCATTAAGTTAATCCTCTAAGTTACAAACTTGACTAAATGAGAGAGGAGTGTCAGTCTATTTTACAACTAGGTAAGTGGATATTTTATCTTAGAGAAGTCTGTTCAGATCATTTATATTGTTATTAAGGATAGACAAGCACTACCCTCATCTGCTAAGATACTGCCACATTCGTAGTCACTTGACATTTTTCTGGTAACAAAATCAATAATTATAGTCATTAGAATAACTACTCAGAAATCCAGTTTCACAGCTAAGTAGCAGAAGTGCAACTACATTACCAAGTATGAGAAAAACAATAAAAATAGAATCCTAAGGCTCTGTTGGCTGATGCAGAAACTTCATATACACAGTTTTCCCAAATTCAAAAGAACAACAAGTGCATAAACTGGAGGAGAACAATTGTCTCAAATATGGAAAGCTGTCCTTAGGCAAGGGAGTTTCACTCTCTCACTGTAGCTGAGCTGAATTCAAAGTGCGAGTCTGGACTGATGAAACAGGGTATAAAAAAAAAAAAATCAAGGAAANAGAGTCTGGACCAATGAAACAGGGTATAAAAAAATCAAGGAAAGCATCTTGGCAGAAGGATGACTTAGACAGTGGGCTGACTGGCTTGAGATGTGGTCAAAACCATGTTATTTGGGTCATTTTTAACTATACCACCCTGTCCTGCTGGGGAGGTGTACCGGATGATGTAGCAGTTGTTTTCCATCCCTACACACTATGATCTTACAAATGTTGTGGCTCTAGACCATGTCTATTTTGAATTTACAAACCCACTTTGTATGTAACAGGCCAGGCAAGAATTAGAGATCTGATTAATTAGACCGGTGCATGACTATTTATATAGAGACTTTGTATACTTGGTGAGGGTACACTGAAAACCACTCTTCCCTGGATGATCTCTCTGTAGGAATTCTCTGAATCATAATTTGTTTTTTTTAAGTGACCGTGTTCCTCCAACACCAAAGGAGGGTATGACCCAAAAGGGAAAGTCACCATAGACTGTAGTTTAGTCTGCTATGACTTCTCTGCTCTAACACAAAGCACATGTGTATTCCCTAAAATAGAAAAGTTAAAGTAGGCAAAACCAGAAGGACATACAAATTATAGCTGCCTGGGGGAAGCCCTAATTTACAATACAGCAAGTTATACAGTGTGATGTTGCTGTGCTAGTTGCTGTTCAGGATGATTACTGTAACAGTCACTAAGATAAATTTTTAAAATAACAAACAAAATTTGGGGCCTACAAGAAAGCTGAAGAGGACAGTTCATAAAGGCTTGTGGTGATAGGATGAGGGGGAATGCATATAAACATGGAAAGGGGCAGATTTAGGCTTGATATAAGAAGAATTTCTTCACCCTGGGAGTGGTGAGGCACTGGAACAGGTTGTCAAGGGAAGTTGTAGATGCCCCATTCCTGAAAGTGTTCAAGGTCAGGTTGGATGGGGCCTTGGGAAGCATGATCCAGTAGGATGTGACCCTGCCCATGGAAGGGGGTCAGAACTAGATTATCATCAAGGTCCCTTCCAACCCTAACTATTCTATGAATAATTAAAATATTAGTAGTTGATAAATCATCTGGAATACAAATGTGGTCTGTAAAATGCAAAAATATTTGTGTTCCTGAGTATCAATTTGTCAGCCTGTGTAACTTTTAGTTCTTCAGTTATATTTTCCTGAGGTTTTAAAGCCAAATTATTGCATCACCAGAAAGGCTAGGAACAGGATGACTTAATTTTCTGGTTGCATAAAATGACTTGATTCAATTTCTATCAATAGGGACAGCTAGGAACACCAAATAACCTAGAATTATAACTCTGTGAGAAATGTGAATATGCTAAAAATATTCATTCAACAACCCCCCACCCCTCCTGCCTTTTTGGATGCATTAAAATTCCCCAAACTGATTTTTCGGGTATTACACGAAGTTAATTGCAGCACAGTTTGTAGGAACTGAATACATTAACCAATAAAACATACTTCTATTCCAGCAATCCAAGACTAGATTTCAGACATCCTTCAGACTACAAACAGCCCCACTGATTTCAATGGTGTCATTCGTGTAAAGCACATGGTAATTTGCTGGGTGTGGGTTCAAAATCCCGATTTTTTTACTAACAGAAAAATAAGAAATAAACAAAACCCCCAATTTCCTAGTAACAGTGTTGGAAAAGAAGAAACTGTTCCTTAGGTTTAGACTTGATTGTCTACATTTCAGGAATTGCCTTAAAATAGCTCAAAACTTCTGTGAAACTGTTACCTGATAGAAAACACATTTTTTCATCTGTACAGGAAGTAAAACTATTTTGATGTAGTAGAAAACTGAATTCTTATGGAGTAAATTGGGTAGTCTCAGCTCCAGAGAAGTGAGGACAGAAAAAGAGGGTTGAGGTGGAAGTAGGATTAGAAGGTTACTCTCCAATGCTTGGGGGATGCTTTGTGGCTACAAGAGCAAGTGGCACGAAGTGATCTGTGTCCATACTGCTAAAGGGTTACTGCATTATAGAGCATTGCAGAAGTAGTGTTGAAGGACTGTGCAGGATGAAGATGGATGCAGCATTTTGTGTCACCTGCTAGGATGTGATTCACTGGAGTGAATTGTCTACCGAATTGTAGAGGTTTCATAGTAACAGACAGAAAAAAGGGTAAGGGAGTAAACAAAACCTTAATGGCTCATAAGCCGTCTCAATGAAAAGAGACTGAGACGTACTCCAACAGATTTTAGAAGGACAGGAGTGAGAGCAAGGACCTTTCTCTTTCTTCTCCCTTTTAATCTGTGGACAGGAGCCATTCCTTCTTCCCCATACTTGCAGACCCCTCTGCCTTCCATGCTACATCAAGCTTTTGTTACACTCAGTGCTTTCGCTGCAGAGTAGCCACTCTTCCTTTTTCCTTGTCGCTGGTACCTGTCCTATACATCTTCCCATCTATCTTAGGCAGACGTGAAGGCTGAGCTGCTTCTACANGTAACAGGCCAGGCAAGAATTAGAGATCTGATTAATTAGACCGGTGCATGACTATTTATATAGAGACTTTGTATACTTGGTGAGGGTACACTGAAAACCACTCTTCCCTGGATGATCTCTCTGTAGGAATTCTCTGAATCATAATTTGTTTTTTTTAAGTGACCGTGTTCCTCCAACACCAAAGGAGGGCATGACCCAAAAGGGAAAGTCACCATAGACTGTAGTTTAGTCTGCTATGACTTCTCTGCTCTAACACAAAGCACATGTGTATTCCCTAAAATAGAAAAGTTAAAGTAGGCAAAACCAGAAGTACATACAAATTATAGCTGCCTGGGGGAAACCCTAATTTACAATACAGCAAGTTATACAGTGTGATGTTGCTGTGCTAGTTGCTGTTCAGGATGATTACTGTAACAGTCACTAAGATAAATTTAAAAAATAACAAACAAAATTTGGGGCCTACAAGAAAGCTGAAGAGGGACAGTTCATAAAGGCTTGTGGTGATAGGATGAGGGGGAATGCATATAAACATGGACAGGGGCAGATTTAGGCTTGATATAAGAATTTCTTCGCCCTGGGAGTGGTGAGGCACTGGAACAGGTTGCCAAGGGAAGTTGTAGATGCCCCATTCCTGAAAGTGTTCAAGGTCAGGTTGGATGGGGTCTTGGGAAGCATGATCCAGTAGGATGTGACCCTGCCCATGGAAGGGGGTCAGAACTAGATTATCATCAAGGTCCCTTCCAACCCTAACTATTCTATGAATAATTAAAATATTAGTAGTTGATAAATCATCTGGAATACAAATGTGGTCTGTAAAATGCAAAAATTTCTGTGTTCCTGAGTATCGCTTTTTCAGCCAGTGTGACTTTTAGTTCTTCAGTTATATTTTCCTGAGGTTTTAAAGCCAAATTATTGCATCACCAGAAAGGCTAGGAACAGGATGACTTAATTTTCTGGTTGCATAAAATGACTTGATTCAATTTCTATCAATAGGGACAGCTAGGAACACCAAATAACCTAGAATTAGAACTCTGTGAGAAATGTGAATATGCTAAAAATATTCATTCAACAACCCCCCACCCCTCCTGCCTTTTTGGATGCATTAAAATTCCCCAAACTGATTTTTCGGGTATTACACGAAGTTAATTGCAGCACAGTTTGTAGGAACTGAATACATTAACCAATAAAACATACTTCTATTCCAGCAATCCAAGACTAGATTTCAGACATCCTTCAGACTACAAACAGCCCCACTGATTTCAATGGTGTCATTCGTGTAAAGCACATGGTAATTTGCTGGGTGTGGGTTCAAAATCCCGATTTTTTTACTAACAGAAAAATAAGAAATAAACAAAACCCCCAATTTCCTAGTAACAGTGTTGGAAAAGAAGAAACTGTTCCTTAGGTTTAGACTTGATTGTCTACATTTCAGGAATTGCCTTAAAATAGCTCAAAACTTCTGTGAAACTGTTACCTGATAGAAAACACATTTTTTCATCTGTACAGGAAGTAAAACTATTTTGATGTAGTAGAAAACTGAATTCTTATGGAGTAAATTGGGTAGTCTCAGCTCCAGAGAAGTGAGGACAGAAAAAGAGGGTTGAGGTGGAAGTAGGATTAGAAGGTTACTCTCCAATGCTTGGGGGATGCTTTGTGGCTACAAGAGCAAGTGGCACGAAGTGATCTGTGTCCATACTGCTAAAGGGTTACTGCATTATAGAGCATTGCAGAAGTAGTGTTGAAGGACTGTGCAGGATGAAGATGGATGCAGCATTNAAACTGATTTTTCGGGTATTACACGAAGTTAATTGCAGCACAGTTTGTAGGAACTGAATACATTAACCAATAAAACATACTTCTATTCCAGCAATCCAAGGCAAGATTTCAGACATCCTTCAGACTACAAACAGCCGCACTGATTTCAATGGTGTCATTCGTGTAAAGCACATGATGATTTGCTGGGTGTGGGTTCAAAAATACCAATTTTTTTACTAATAGAAAAATAAGAAATAAACAAAAACCCCAATTTCCCAGTAGCAGTGTTAGAAAAGAAGAAACTGTTCCTTAGGTTTAGACTTGATTGTCTACATTTCAGGAATTGCCTTAAAATAGCTCAAAACTTCTGTGAAACTGTTACCTGATAGAAAACACATTTTTTCATCTGTACAGGAAGTAAAACTATTTTGATGTAGTAGAAAACTGAATTCTTATGGAGTAAATTGGGTAGTCTCAGCTCCAGAGAAGTGAGGACAGAAAAAGAGGGTTGAGGTGGAAGTAGGATTAGAAGGTTACTCTCCAATGCTTGGGGGATGCTTTGTGGCTACAAGAGCAAGTGGCACGAAGTGATCTGTGTCCATACTGCTAAAGGGTTACTGCATTATAGAGCATTGCAGAAGTAGTGTTGAAGGACTGTGCAGGATGAAGATGGATGCAGCATTTTGTGTCACCTGCTAGGATGTGATTCACTGGAGTGAATTGTCTACCGAATTGTAGAGGTTTCATAGTAACAGACAGAAAAAAGGGTAAGGGAGTAAACAAAACCTTAATGGCTCATAAGCCGTCTCAATGAAAAGAGACTGAGACGTACTCCAACAGATTTTAGAAGGACAGGAGTGAGAGCAAGGACCTTTCTCTTTCTTCTCCCTTTTAATCTGTGGACAGGAGCCATTCCTTCTTCCCCATACTTGCAGACCCCTCTGCCTTCCATGCTACATCAAGCTTTTGTTACACTCAGTGCTTTCGCTGCAGAGTAGCCACTCTTCCTTTTTCCTTGTCGCTGGTACCTGTCCTATACATCTTCCCATCTATCTTAGGCAGACGTGAAGGCTGAGCTGCTTCTACATGGAATGAGGGTGGATCAGACTCTTCCTCTTCATGAGGTTAGTGTCAGCATGGGATCCAGAAACTTATGCAGCAGAAAAAGAGTTCTTCAAGCCTGTACATGAATAGATATGGAACATTCAGGCTCAAAAATTCCTTTCCATCACAGCTGCAGGTCTATTACCTCTTACAGGACACATTTGTAGGCAATTGCCTATCCTTCTTTACACTTTTAGCAGTCAGATACTGTTTTGTGAGAAGAAATTCTAATCAATGCCTAGCACTTATTTCACTTGTCTGGGAACACATATTAGTTACAAGACTAGGTTTTTCACTTTCGCCATCACACAGCTCTACCTATTCCTCAGTTTCTGACCAATTCTTTGTACTCTGTGCAATTTCTCTGTACCACTTATGATATTTCTTGAATATGCCATATTTAAGGGACATTTCTCTCTTTTTTTAAACTGTTTCATTAGGAACAAAACAACCTATTTGTAATTGATACTGATGCATTCTTCTCTGAAATGTTTGGGACTTCATTTAGCCCGCTTTTTATTTGATACCTAGTGCCATAATCAGCAGTCATTTCTAGTCTCAAGGTCAAAGGATGCTTGAGTTTGATAAGATTCACTTGAAGCCTAATTTTAAGAGGTTGCTACAAATTCAAAGTAAAGTATCACGAATTATTTGTTATAGAAGTAAAGGAAGTAAACAGCATAATCTGTAGAATTCAAACCCTGTTTTGACTGCAATAACATTTTGCCTGAGGAGAAATAGAATAGTAGACTAAGGTTGTATCTCTTTACATGAAGACTTTTATTCTGGTCAGGACTACGACCATGGAGTGAATCCTCTGATTCACACACTATGCCCCAGTTCACATTGCAAAGCAGTGGGAGAAGATGCAAACTGGATTCCTTTCTGATGCAACTAAACTGGAATTTACATTCCAGGATTGCACCAAACACACTCCTACTGTTACTGGGCACCAGTCCACGGAATCAGACTAGAACTAATCCAAAACTAAACTCTTGGAACTCGTATATCAGAGATGTCAGTTCTTGTTAATGGTATACAAACTGATCAAAGTAACTATTGTCTCCTGGCTGCTACAAAATTTTCTTTGGCTTGACTAATAATTTCAGATACAATTATTTTTCATGGAAATCACAAAGAATTTATTAGACTTCCTAAAAATGTTAAAGCATAAGTATGAATCTTACCTATGTTGATCGAATAGACTGGTGATAAGATGTCCAGATACTTTAAGCTACATCAGAATTTGCTTTAAAACAGTTAATCTAAAGGTCTATTTTTTTTTCTTTAAATGAGGCAGTGCATGAGGTTGAACCATGGCCCAGTATTTTTGCATGCCCGTCTCAAACAAGAAGATTGCCTGGCATAGATTACTCAGACCTTTCCTCTGAGGTTCACTGTAATCTTTCATTCAACAGGAACTTTTTTGAGTTTGTTTGAGAAAGTGAAATAGAATTTCACATTCTCTTCAGCTTGAAACTTCATTTACACTGTTAAATTACTAAAATACAGTTATTCACATAGCACTATTCACAGGATCTCAGCAGATCGGGCACTCAGCTCCCATGTTAAGATCTTCAGGCTATACCACTCAGTATAATAGAAGCCTGTCTGGGAAAGAGTACTATTACTTGCCACTTTGATGGACATTTGCCATTTTCTTCTAAAAGAGGAGTGTGCTTGATTGAGAAAGCCTGTCAACTAGAAGTATTTATAAACACATAAATCTTGATCAGCCATAGCTGGGAGCTTATTTCTCTGTGGGCTGAACACCCAACAAATGACCAATTGACTTCACTGTTTGAATAACTGTAAGAAGGGAGGGGTTATTTTGTACTGAAGGTCATATTTTATTTATTTCAGTTCAAGGGCCAGTAATTTTCCACAGCTAATATCCTGTTTTCAAAATATCTTTAAATGATCTCCCTAAAAATAAAATCATATACTGGCACTTAACTTTCGGAAAGACTTAATTCTAAGCTTATGTCATTGAACATGTTCTTCCTGCAGCTATTCTCAGGAATTTATCTTGGAATAAAGATTTATTTGAATATTTTCTTCCAGACTTTAATACTCTCAGGATCTTATGATTATTCTCTTAAAATTTCTATAGAAGTTTCACAACTTTGACTCCCAAAATCCATGACCTGAGAAATATATTAACCAACTAGGTTTTCTGCATTCAGTAATTTTAATCTTTGACTGGAAAATTTTTCACCAGCATTGTCTTTCTCACTAATTTGTGTGGGAAATCAATACTTATAAAGAGTGTTGCCCTGTTTGAAAGAAACAAGAAATGTGAATTAACCAGAAATGAATCTACGTTCTTTTAGGTAAAGGAGAACCACATTATTTATTAAGAAGAACCACATGATTTTATACAATCAAATATATATTTGTCCTCCCTTGCTGAGGCTACCATGAGATGTTACATGTCATTTTGGAGTATTAAGCCTGACTCAAAAGGGGACTCTGTCCAAATACATCACATTGACCACTGGACAATGAAGCTAGAAATTACCTTGTTGTAGCTGCTGATGTTCTGGACTGGATTTGGCCTTAAGTATATCCTATAATGCTTTGTAGTCTGAAAGCAGTGAATCTGAATCAAAAGTCTCATTCTGTAGACTGTATCAGTTTTGAAACTGCATTCTTCCTAAATGTGTCCTTTTACTCTGTGTTAGCCTGTACATAGTGAATACAAAGAATTTAAGAAGAATAAAAAAGTAATAATCAGTAATTGTTCTGAGAATTAGTTTTCACTTGTATCTTCTCATTAAGTCAGGCTGCCCTTCATCCCTGTGTGGTTTCTTGATCTGTCCACACTCAATTAACCCCTTGGTAGCAAAAAGTTCCTTTAAACTTCCTGGACTTTAGTCTACTGTAAAGATTCATAGAAGCATTTGTGATGCTGCATTGACCAAAATGTCCCAAAATGCAACCCTCTTCAGGCTGAATGTGAATTAGTCCAAATTTCCACCTTATAAATTTGTCTGAGAATATTTTTGTCTGAGTTCCTTCTATTAAAGATAATATTTTTATTAACACCAGAGACTGAAGTGTGGTTCTAACCCTCACAAGATATTTTGGATTAAATTCCCTCTGAATAAAAACATAATAAATATAAAATGTGAAGTGTTCAGACTAATTAATAATTATTTCCCTATTATTAAAGATAACTTGCTTTTGGATGTGTATTTTGGTCTCCCTCATGAATTTCTTTCTTTTCTATGAAGCTTCTTCAAAAGGATAATTTCTAAAGTTAAATAATACTTGGATTTTAAAAATGGAAAAGGGATTTTATTTGTAAAGCTTCTTTCTGTACTAGAGGACAGTGTTATGATTTTGAAACTTTGATGTGAGGATGGTAAGATGTTGGTACAATGTTTACTTCTGCCAAAATTTGACTAGGACCAACAAGAGCTGAGTTTAAACTTTATAGAGGCCACTACAATAAAAATTGGCTCCAGCCAGAAACATGGGGAAATGATACAAATACTTCTGCAGCTCAGTGACTTCATTTTCTAACCCAACAAAATAAAGTTTAACCTACTTGTTTACAAAAAAAAATTAATTTAAGGAAGAAAAGAGAACACTTAAACAGGTAGAAAAACAAAGCAATAGCAACATAATTTCTAGAAGATAAACATACCTGCCTAACCGTGTTTGGGGTTTGGTTTTATTTTTTTTCCAGTAGTGCAATCCTATTTAAAATAACTGCCTCTTATATGTAACACGTACAATACCAGGTATGCCTTTCTTAGACATCTCTGTTTCTCATTTTCATTTTTTAACTATTTGTTCCACCCAGTGACAAGACATCTCTTCTTCATGTGACTTCTTCTCCCCTCTGGAGCTCTTAGAATGTATCTGATGCCTTGGTCACAAAGATCTAATACATTTTGCAGAATCACTTAATGCAGAGTTCTTTTCACCTTAATATTAGTCACCTACTAACCTACTAGTGTTGGGCCTCAGAAACTAACTTAAACTGTCTTGAAGGTACATTTCTTTATTGACTGTACAAGAAGTTCAAATGTCTATGGTCAATAGGATAATTTAAATGTCTATATATATTTAAGCAGCTAAATTTAGCTGAGCTAAGTTCTACCTGAATTGCTCAGATTTATCAAGAATGCAATCAGTCTTCCAGAAATACTGACAACATATATCGCATTTTTCACCAGAAAACATAACTCCTGATAACAACCTCATATCTTCCAATTAGCAGACATTAGATAGCACCATGAATCATGCAACTCTTTTTACTTCTTTCATCAGCTGGCTATAAAAGTTAGTTCCAAGGTCCAGAAAAACAGAATTTATGTGAATAACAACTAGCCACCTACTTCCTTTCACAACTGCTGAAATGAATATGCAGCTTTTTGCTGTTTTCTAAACCACATGAATACCTTATCGGGAGCCAAAAGAACAAGTGTAGGAAAGTCATATGAAAGATGCAGTGCAGTAACACATAATTTCTTTTGTAAAGGGCTACTTCAGTAAATAAATCCACAAAATTAACATCCAGGAGACCCAGATTCAATTCCTGATTCTTCTTTTGTGATATTTGTTCAGGTCATATTACTGCTCCATGTCTGATATTCCCCATAATTGAGAACAAAATAATATAGACACAATATTTCTTCAAATATTTATGGAGTGTAAAGATGTCAGGTCTGGAATACAGACACCTTTTGGGTAGACAACCATCTTATGAAAGCACATACATATTTAACTTCAAAATATTTCACAAATTACACTCTGAGATTAATTCTTCTTATTAATATAATCCTTACTTAAACAACCACAAAAGGAACAACGAGAATTTTAAACTGTGTTCTTTCAGATGCAAAAGTTAAGCTATCTGCTTTCCTAGGAGCTTGAAGACCTTTAGGAAGTCACACAAATCTAAATATTTTAGAACTTTTCCTATAAGTTCCATGAAAAACTTGTGGGGAAAAAATTATTTAAGAAGCATCTTATGTCATGTAAGAGTGGCAGATGTTATTAATCATCAATGTAGAAATCATGTTTATACTGCATTAAAGGCATTAAAAGCGTAGCAGCACTCCTAGTGACCCATACAATTGCAGTGTGTTATTTTTACTAGAGGAGGTAAAACTAGCATCATATTTACTAGGAAGGAATGCTGCTGTTCCTTTGAAAGAAAATTATACAGGAGAAATTTCTATATAATGTCTGTTAGTACTGTTAATCTGACTTCTTTTTTGCAACACTTTCTGCTTTTTCAAAGTTGCAGAATTGTTGAAGTTTGCACTAAAACATAGAATAGGACTTGTATAGGTTTCTTTTATTAATTTGTATAGAAAATCCAAACCGTTTTCTGCTAAATGCAAAGAAAAAATGAGAATACCTAAATACTAGAGCCAAGCTAATACAGTTTTTTTACTGCTGACATTGCTTTTGGTTTGTCAAAGAATTCACTTTCCAAAATTGGAAACTGCCACACTTTAGCTGAGAGTTCCTTATATTTGAAATAAATTATATCACCATTCATTTTATTTTTTCTTAATTATTCCCTTATATTGCTATTTACATTTTTTTTCTGCAAGACCAATTAGTTCAAATTTAATCTTCAACATTTAATATTGAACATTCAAATCTAAAATTATTCCGTAAGAAATTATAAGATAGATAACTACATTCATTAACTTTTAATATTCAACACACTTTTTAACACTGCTCATGTAAAACTTTACTTATGTAATAACTTGTGTCTAGGCTTTACACAAGCCTTCTAGTTGTAAACACTATGGAATATTAATTCTGCTTGTCATTATGTAGGTAGAGAAGGAACTAATGATCACTATAGATTAATTATTTAATTTTAAAAATCTGATTTCATAAAACAGCTGTTTAACTGAAGTTAGACTTCAATGGTAATTGGAAAGCATTTAAATAGTGAGGAGACAAAATACAGAACTATTACCCAATAATCCCTTCAATTTTACAGACTTACAGTGGAAATCTCACAAGTTTCAAGTGCCTTGCTTGTAATCTAAAAAAATAATAAAAATTGGTTTCACAATCTCTTTTTTTCCTTTGGAGATGTAAAACCTGTTTTTTCACCCACTTACTAGACCCAATGGCTGATTTGATGGGGCTTTTGAGAGCCCCTTTGCTGTGGAGATAATGGGATATCACCGTGCCTTGTGGAGTTTCAGCCAGCAAGAGCTCTGCTTAGAAAAGTTGCATTCTCCTTTTCACACAATCTGTAGCGCCCAGCTGGAGGTGTGGTGAATGTGATTCAGTAATAGTCCTGTACATTTTCTTTTCTTATACCAAAGCAAATTAGATACCCTTCCACCATGAAACAAAACACAAAGTTAATGAGAAGAAAAGTCTGAAAAATAAACTACGACTGAAGTTCAAAAATAGATTTTTCTTAGTTATGGACCAGTACTGCTTGCAGCAAAATATATATATAGGTTTCTTTTATTTCCAGTAATTTCCATAATTAAAAAAGTTTCAAGTACAAGCTTCCAAGCAGGCAGAAAATTTCCACATGATCATTCAAGATTTCTCAACTTCAGAGTTGAAGACCTTTAAAAGCAGAAGGCTTATTTTCATTTCTATCAATCTGAACCATAGCTTTTGGCTCAGATGAACTCCAGATTTTTGGTCTACATGTGTTAACTCTTGACATTTATGTGAAATTATATTTCAGTATTTTATTAGGCTTTTGGAAATAATTCTGAAAAATTATTTAGAGCAATATGGAATATTTTATCCTTGTTTTTACATAAATGGCACGGTGCTGTTTATTCAGGGATGTAACATTTTCTGTTTCTCAGTTCTGCTTCATCAGCATCATTGAATATTGCTGTGACTGTTTCTTTGCTTTTTATGCTGCATAAAGTACTAACAGCAATGCCCTGTTGTCTTCTGTCTCTCTGCTTGAGCTGGCAATTTAACCACCTACACAAAAGAAGAGTGTTTTCACAAGTTCTTCCCAATAGAGAGGGTGTTTCCTCTGAAACGTAGATTCCTCCTCCCTTCTTCTCAACCAGCCCTCCCAGGAACTTTAGAGTTGATAGAGTCAAAGGAGGGCAGCAGCAGGAAGACTGTTTCTTTACCACTGGTAACTACTGGGCATTTAAATCAGTAGGTCTTGGTTTGTCTATTACCTGAGTCTTCAGAACAGCCCAATCCTTTTTTAAGATGTAGAAGGAAAAAAGTGAACCTCTAAGGAAAGAGGCAAAGAGAATCAAATTGGTGCCTCTTGAGGATACAATGATGTGATTCTGATCAATCTAGTTATAGAAAACTTCTAATAAAATGACTGAGTATGATCTTCAACTTACATAATACAGTCTAGAGAATGTGAAAGCATGGCTGTGCATGATCATAAACATTTGTATTTTCTGTCAGTGACTAATATGCTTCCTAAAATACAGCAACTATTAAAGTGAATCACATTTGTCTAGATCTTTTTTTCCTCTACAGTGGTGGGAACCAGATAACTCAGAGAAAAGTGCAAGAAAACTAATGGGAACACAGAATAACTTTTCACAGGACTATATATCCAGCCCCTTGTTTGATGAGAATTACCAGACAAAAGAAAAAAAGATGTTTGAAAACTATATTTTCACATTAAGGAGGAAAAGTCAGTGAGAAACCGATAGTCCTGTCTATGATACTTATATCCAAAAGATTAAATTGCTTTTGGTTTATAGTGTACTCTCATCCAAATGCATTGGTATTTTCTTATTGTGTCAAAAAAAGGAAGAAGGTGTTTCAGGGAACAAAGAAGAGAAAAGATTATTTAATCGTTAACAAGAAAGATCTTTACATTTATTTTGGTCATATTAATGTTTTTTAGTTAACTATGAGTTTACATTCTTAGGCAGTTTTGGTCTGTTGATCAGTCTTAAAAAAGACTGCACAATCTCTGGGTGAAGATGGAGAGAAATATTTAAACTTTCCAAAAAACAGTACAGAAATATATTGCTTGCTAAAACTGGCAAAGTAGGTATCAAAGTATGTCACTTCAAACTAACCTAAATTAGATCCTTAATTCACAAGTAGTCCCATTTATTTCCCTGAGACTATTTCTGTATACAGGTGATACTCATTCTAATTAAAGTAATTCATCTGCTTTTAAGAAAATACAAATAAAGAGAGACTGAAATGGTATTCAATGATTTCACATATCATATGTTAGAAAACATAGACCCTGAAAAGAGTCTTATTGGCGGCGTGACTCCTTCATTTCTTCAGCTTATACTATGAAGTGGAAACAAGTGCTGCTAATGTAAAGAGAGAGAGAGAGAGTTAAAATGTTTACTCTAATACTTCTAAAGATAAGTTGTCTGTAGGGATTGTACATCTATTTAATATCAACATAAGCAATGAGAAAAACAAGACAAAAAGACAGATCCACATAAATTACAATTATTTATCAATAGGATTTCTGGTCCTATTATTAGGCCTTTGCAAAATAAAAGTAAAAATGTCAAGGATACTCTAATTTTGTGGTGAAAGGCAGAGTAAGAACCCATGACAACAAATCTGACAGAAAAAAAAATAAATACAATAAAGTCCCTATTCTTTCCTAAAATAGTCATGTTACAGATTAGGAAGACATAGTGGATTCCTCACTTCTAACTCCTCAAAACAAAACAAAATGTGTTTTGGAAACTGTGCTTCAGTCGCATGGAGTTATCACCTTCCATATGGAAAAAACTAGATTAATTTTTAAATTCAATTACACCTGAATTATATATAGCCTGAATTGTGCAGAAAGTCAAACTATGTCAGTGAATGACACTTAAGGTGTTTATAAATGAAATTCTCATCAGAGACTTACAACTGGGTCTGCTATAGCATGTTTGTTCTGTTCTAGGAACATGTCAATACTTACCAAGCTGGAGGCAGACCTTTATGCATAGAGGTTGATTTCAGGCTTTGTGTTCTCCAAATATTTTCCAAGATGTTAAATATTTTTTATTATGCCCATGAAATATAAATCAAATTTTAAGCCTATTTCTATTTCTTTTTTCCTTAATCACATCACAGGATTTCAGCTAAGGCTCTGCTGTGTTTAACAGTGACCATTACTCAGTGCAACATTCCTGATGTTTGTAGTGACAGTTGACTTTGGCTTATCTGACATATTCTTTCATTGCTATAGCTACTTTCCAGGAGACTTAGATGCACTTGGCAAGCATCATGCATTATAACTATCAGATCTCCTAGAAACAGTTGTGGAAGAACTTAGGACATGCTGGCACTTCCTTACATGTTGCTGGAAAAAGTTGTTTGTTTCTTAATAGATCACACACCCCCAAACAGAGTACAGTTATAATGACTCTTTTATTTACAATGATCTAAGTAAAATTTGACTTTGTAACAGTCAGCCATCCTTCTGAGAAGCTTAGCTTCCAAAGGGATTGTGGAATACAAAGCCATTCTTTGGCTTTAAGGTTGCTCCCAGCAACATATAATAATAGACTCTAAGTCAGATGGAAAATAGAAAAAAAATATTACATAGTCAAGGCACAGTTCTACTGCAGACTAAACTCCTTTTTTTTTGTTTTTTATTTTGTTCAGGATAAGGATCCTAAGTAGTTTTATTGACATTAATCCTAAAGACTTTAAAACCGTGAATCACATTATAAATGTAAAATCAGAACAGAACATTCATGATCATGACCTAAAAATATAAAAATGTACAATGATGTGTATCCAAAAAGACAGCATTCAAAATGTGCATTCATTTATTTTTAGGACTATGCATACTGAATATCAATCACAAAGTTACCAGTGTTGTGGCAATTGAAAGCCAGATTTTTTTCTCTTGTTCGTACATTGGTACTTCAGATTTTTCTTATTTCCTTTCTCAAATAGCTATAGTACTTTTCATTTCTTTCTCTAAAAGCTCCCTCTAAATCCAGAAATAAAAATATTTTGTAATACTTGCAATTTCCTCTAAGACTCATCAAACTACTGTAAAACCATCCTCCATGGAAAGCTCCCCAGTGACCCCATTCACCGTCAGTTAGATTACTTTCAACATGAAAAAATATTTCAGTAGGAGAGCACTACAGCAACACTCTGTGGAGCACTGCATAGCTGCCACCTTCTTTTATTTAGATGGCTTGGTTTGTCCCATGTAAGTTCTCTGAAAAACATTAAATGAAACATTTATATGCTACTGTTAGCTCACAAATTAAGGTCAAATTAGTTAAAATAGTTAGTAAAGTGTTGACATACGGGTGTGATGATCATAGTCAATGTTACTTGTGCTATTAGAAACCTGAAAACATGTAACTCAGTATTTAAGAAAGTAAATATTTGGTCTAAGATTTCCAGCTTAACATTAAGACTGTGATTTACTGACTGAATTAGTTCAAGTTGTTCTTCACTGATAAAATAAACTAGCAACTAGCTAAAGTTCTTGGTACATGAAGTTATTAACTGTGTCCCAGTGTAGTATTTCAATAAAAAAAATAAAGCAAGTAGACAGCCATGATCCATAAATATTACATAAAGAAGCTTGTTTGCTTGTTGTTTGTAAAACTGCTACAAAAAAATCAGGCTCTGGATTGGGGAAGGAAATGCTACATTGCCTCAGACAAAAAAAAATATGCCCTTTGTTTTCACTTCATCTGGACTCTCTTCTTGATTTTAGGCACTGAATCCTGCTTGTCAGTGTTAATCCCCAATTGTTCCTACCTTAAAAGCTATCTGATTGAACTTCTTCCTCAATCATCCTCTTACAACTGGATTGATTCAATGCATTCATTCAAAGAGGAGAAATAATTTTTTTTCCTTCTGTTTCAGAAAGACAGAACAGGTAATGGCAGACATTAAATGTAAGGCCTCTTGGGCAAAACATATAACATCAAATTCTCTACACTGGTGGACTTGCAAAACATTTCCTACCTGAAATGCACAGCTATCGTTTCCATTTGAGAGCTTTAGATATGATCACATTTCTGCAGGGAATTTGGAACAGGTAAGAAGGTTGAGACTGATAGCAACAGTTTTGACAGAGAGAGTTTCAGGGTCCTGTTTCCATTAATTCAATGGGAAGACATTATACCATATTTTGATAGTGTGTAATATATATTTCATGTTACTGTAAGATATTCTTATTGTTCTGTGCAAAAGGGAAAGAGAACATATTACAACGCCTCAAAGAACCCTGTTTATTCTTGGTAAGTTAATATTGCTCAAAACACTTGTCCTGGAGCATTTCTGGTAGCAGGACAATCTAAAGTAGGTGACCAGAAACTGGATGGTAGAGATCTTCATTTTTTGCCCATTCCACAAAAGATGAGAGGGTATTATAGATTCAAGAGAGGAGGCTGATTTTCATACTTTAATTAGGAGAAGTCTGTATGTTCAGCTACAGATTTCTTTAAATTTTAAGTGACAGTCATAATGATAGAAATACAAATAATCAATGTTCTTCCCAGATACCAGAACTGAAACTTTTTCACAGAAGTTCAACAGGAATTGTAAAAAACATGCTCATTTTAATGAGCTAAGTTGGGACATAATTTTAAGTTTTTCAAGTACTGAAAAACGAGATCATCACTAAGAAAACATATATATGGTTATCTGGTGTGGGAATGTTTCAAACGAAGTGTGTTATTGCTCCAAAGGGTGTAGAAGGAGAGAAAAGCAAGGGGGAAGAAGTAAGTAGAACAGTAGTTTCTCTTTTAGAGTTATGGCATCTTTTTTATCTCTTCATGTAGGTGATTGTGACTGTGCTGCAAAAGCTCAATTAGACATGAACTGTGATCCTTAGGGGTACTGCACTATGTAAAACTGAGATGAGTTCTCTCCCACATAAATCTATTTCACTTTAGAATTTAATATTGATGAAGCAGCTTTTATAAACCTTCTAACCGAAGAAACATAATAAGATTCTGACAACCTTGCAAGTGAGACTTTGTAAATATATAAATTTAGAAATTGATTTTGTTTCTCCAGTCTTCTAGAACCAAGATACAGCTGAGAATTCTCTGTATTTTGGGTTGGAATAATGGCAGAAAAAATGGATGATATAGGGTCTTTTCCTGATATCGGTATCAACTGGAATTAACAGCCGTGGTGTAGTCCTTCTCACGCTATGTGCTCTTTAGATATTTAGTAGAATACTGCCCTGTAATGACTGAAATTTGCAGAAGAACTGAAAGAAGAAAAATGTCACAAATTTTGAATTTATATATGTTAATATATTTATGGCTTGAACTTGATGAAGAAAGATATCTATAAGGCAGGAATGGATTTATCAGAGTAGAGAAGTAGCAGCATTGCTGTAAACAGAAACTAGATATTAATTTTGTCTCATTTATACTTTTATATGTAAAAGTTAGACTTCTAAGGTAAAATTCCTAGGTGTCTGTTGAACATTGTTAAGTTCAACAAGTATACCATGAAAACTGGAGACAATCAGCACTCAAAATTAGTCATTTTTTTTTGTAAAGTTCTAAACCATTTTTATTTGCTTTAGTATTTAGCAGTACTAAATGTTGCTGCAGCATAGTTCTGTTATCTAACAGACTCAAAAGGTCATATACCTATTTTTCAGCACAACCTGTTATTCTTACTGCAGGGAATTGTTTGGAGGAATTTAAAATTTATTTAGTAGAACCCATAGAGAAAAGTGGTCAGATTAGCTTTCAAGTTACAGGAAAAGGAAATATTTAAAGATATATTTAAATAGAGCAGATGGATCTGATTCTGCCAGTTGCTCCCTGCCCTGAGATAGCTTATTGAATCCAGTGGTACTGCTGTCAGATCTGAGGAAAGAAATGTGCTATTGAGAACGTATTTTAAGTATGACTGCCATGTTGTGCCATTCATATACAATGTACATGTGCAGAGTAACATTGTGATTTTTCACTTTCCTTTTTGATGTTTCAACTTTATTCTTGAACCTTATGACATTTCAGAAACTTCCAATGAAATCAGGACATCATACAAAGGTATAGAATATGCTGAAGCCCCTGTTCTCTAAAACATAATTCTGCTTGTAGGCTGGAAGCTCCAAAACTGTTTTTTGGGGTCACAAGTGTTAAAACAAAAGCTATGTTAGTAGTTGAAATTGTACCGGTACCTATTATTTTTTTCCTTTGCTATAAAACCAATCACAGACTCAGGCCTGTACATTTTTCCATGTCCCTATAGACACAACTACTGTGTTCTTAACATCAGTAAAAATCTCAGCATTTGTTACCCTGAAAAGCTCTATTTGTTGAAAATCCAGTAAAGTTCAAATATTTTCCTTTTTCAGTCAAACAAGGCTGGCTACCCTGGGCTAAGTGTTTATTACCACCTCCTTTTCCCTATGCCAATTAGCACCTACAGGTGAACACAAAGACAGATGGTCATTGCCAATGAGAGCTTTCTGTCAAGAATTTCCCTTTCCTAAGTAGGGGCTGGGGGGGATGGCGTGCAGGGAAGAGAAGTGGTATAAAACCTGCTTTGTATTTTTACAGGAAGGGACCAGGCAAGAAAGTTTATGATGTTATCACAGCTAATTCTAAAATAAGAATTCTATTTAAAAAGAATAAGGGTTCCTTTCTTCATCTTATTTTTGAAGCTTTGCATAATATGAGCCCAAATGGATTTAGCTGAAGTACTTTGGAAAACAAATGGCTGCTTTCTGAGTATAAGC
>WAAB01019773.1:142740-160434 GCA_013389865.1 Piaya cayana
TACGAGGAAGGGCCGAGGAAGCTGAGGTTGTTTAGCCTGGAGAAGAGGAGGCTGAGGGGAGACTCTTCAACAACTCTACAACTACCTGAAAGGAGGTTGTAGAGAGGAGGGAACGGGCCTCTTCTCCCAAGTGACAGGGGACAAGACAATGGGGGATAGCCTCAAGGTCTGCCAGGGGAGGTTCAGGCTTGATATCAGGAAAATAAAAATTACAGAAAGGGTCATTGGGCACTGGCAGAGGCTGCCCAGGAAGGTGGTTGATTCACCTTCCCTGGAGATGTTTAAAGGGCAGGTGGATGAGGTGCTGAGAGGCATGGTTTAGTGATTGATAGGAATGGTTGGACTCAATGATCCTGCGGGTCTTTTCCAACCTAGTGATTCTGTGAAACTATTAATTTTGTAAAAAGTTCATGAATTGCTGCACTGCAGGTAAAACTCTGACCTGCTGACATCAAGGAATTTATCTGCAATAATTAGATGCTATTAATAATAATTAGATATAGGTACACAAAGTATATTTTACTATATAGTAGTAAAAATCTGTAGTATTAAAGAAATTCTGAAAGAAATTACCCTTTTAGCAAGATATAAGTATAATAAACTAGGCTTAAGTGACATAGCCATAACTCTTGGATCTTCACTAAACTGCACTTAACTAATTGCTCCTATATCTATATTTCTTACACTGCTGTGAAGATTCTCTACTAATGGCCTACCTTCTGTGGCATTTTGATGTGTGTTCATAACATCATTCTTTCACCAGTCATAACTGGATTTCAATAATGGATACAGTGATGTAACACATGGGCTATAAAATTCAAGTGCTTTTGGACCTTTGGATAAGAGTTGTTATATATGAGACTGATATTTGAATAAAACATTTTTAATTGTGCTGTCTAGCCCAACACTTTTTCTTCCAATTTTTTCTTCATCTTTATCACTTTCTTCATCACTTTTACCTGATCTACAGTTACAGAGAGTTTGTCACAATATAATTGTATCGATTAGAAATTAAACCCTTGTCAGCTGGTGTAGGTTAATGGGGCACAAGATAAACATCATTTAGATGGAGAGGATGAATATGTCGCATGTGTATTATTTTAATCTATCTCTTTTCTATTACAGTTTAGAAACCTCTTATAATGGAGTCAATGTTGCAAAGGAGCTGAGCTCATCAAGAGAGAGAAGAAGGAATGTTCATTACTGTTTGTGTTTGATAAATCATCTATGAGAAATGCAAATATTTGTAGAAACCTAAGTTAAGCACTGATTATTAAGAGGGTATAGACTTGTACTCTTTGCAGTTGAACATTTGTTTGCTTTTTTTTTTGATGTGCTACCAAATAACTACTTAGAGTTAAAATAGTAGAACATAGTTTTCAGTGTATAGTGTCTTTATAAAGAAAGCATAGCTAGAAACAAATCTAAAAGTTGCCTCAAAGGCATCTACTCTTTTTTCCAAGAGTGATCTTTATTGAGGCTTCCTCTAATGTTGAAATCCCTACTGAGATTAGAGTATAAACTCCAAAAATGAAAATGTTGTTCTGCAGATATTTCACCCTCAGGATGGTATGGAAGGGTGGATGCTAATACCACAACTGTGGTAAGTTGTTAAGTAGTTAGTAGCTATTTTAATCCTGGTATTTCTCAGTGCAACTCCTTAATTATATTTATATACTTACATGGGGTGGCATGCACACATTCAGTTCGCAAAATATTTCCCCCCTAAGTAAAAAATTTCAGGTTCTTTTTAGGTGAGAGTTCATGCATAAACATCCCTTGCAAAACAGACTAGCTTATGCTATGGGCTGGAGTTATTTTTAAGCACTGCCACATGAGTACTTCTAGAAGTACAAGGCATGCTCTGATACATATTTAATATTTTATTCCCATTTGTTGGATGAAAGATACAAATTCCTTGATTTAGTTTCTTTTGTATTCCTTCTCTTTTCCTTATTTTATGTCTTTTTTCACCTCCTCTATTATTTTAAAGACATCATAGAAAGCTTCTGGTTGTTCAGTGAAATATTCCAGTCTTGGAAATTTGACCTTTTATGTGTACATTGTAGAAAAGAAGTAAATTCATAGCTTTAAGGCCAAACGGGACCATTTGATCATCAAATCTGACCTCCTGTATAACACAGAGAAAAGAATTTCCCCTCTATTGAGTCCAATAATTTGTCTGTAAACCATCTAGCAACAGGATGTTATATTTTAAGGGTAGTTTAAAACCACACAGGTCTCATTTTAATTTTTCACCAGTGGCTTCAGTTTAACATTGTAATAATAAGTAAAACAGAGACTATCTATATGAATATTGGTGGTACTTCATACAGAACTTTGGCTAAGTCTTACTTAGTTTATTAATCCATTGATGAAGCAGATATTGCTTTGCATTTCAGTGGTTACAAACATGAGTTATAAAATTATCTAAATCAAAGACTGTGCTGGCATTAGACTAAATCATTTAATCTCACTCACAGGCATTCATATGCAACCACAAAAATTATCAAGCTTAAATTCAAGGCTTGCTTGTTAGTTGTGAACACTGCGTAGTTTATGCCAGATTTGTCTTTCACGGTCCTATACAGTATGGAAAAATGAAAGGTATTATTAAATTGCCAGTTCACATCTAGTTACATCATAGATGTATTCCACTCTGACTCCTTGGCTGCTTACAACTTGATGGGAAAATGTACATTATGCAACAACTGAGAGTCATGCTGTGGTAACAAGCTCAGCATAAAAGACCAGCAATGAGAACCATGTTAAATTTATGCAGTTTTTTAAATAAAAGCATGAATGCACACCAAGTGCTCTATAGTTGTAGCGCAAAGTGGCTTCTCTGAGAACACGGAATAACAGCTCTTGTGGAGGTTTTAGGCCAAGTCAGACCCATCTGAAACCTCTGAATCAGTTAAAAAAATGCAAAGAAAGAGTGCAGTTCTCCATCCACAGCCACTGTTGAGTGGAAGAGGGAATTGTCCTTTTCACTGAAATGGGTAACACTGAGGCTCACATACTGGCAAATGACTACAATAGAGCACAGAGCATGTTAATATTTAAAGCCACTAATTTTCAACAGCTCCACAGGCAGAGCTTGTTTACCTCTGTCTTTTAGAGGTAAACGCTATCTAGACATGTAAAATAAACACCATCTAAACATGCTCATTGTAGCCTTTGAAGGCACTTGTGAGATATATTATAAGCAAAGCTGAATTCAACCACAAAAGAACATTTTTGAAAACTATATGATCAAAAAATCAGCTGAAAACTGGTCTGAAGCATCCGCAAACCAAACACACCTCTGGGACATGAAGAAACTATCAAGCAGAAAAAGAAACAGAAGTTGGCAAAATCATCATGTGAATATTCAGTGATTAGATCACAACTAGAAGAGAATTCTGCAGTTTGCAGATTATGAACCAGGGAACAAGAAAACATAGTTATGAAACTCAGTAGGGTAATACTGAATGTTGTAAACCAGCCACATAATACTAGTCTAACTGTTCTGTACTTCATTTTCAGCTCAGCAGGTGTCTTTTCAGATCATAGTTAGAAGGAGTTGAGTGGGGAGAAAAATCAAGATTGGAAACAAGAAATACAAATTTGAGTAAATTTTATTTTTCCTTGAACTTCATTAATTTTCCCAGGGCCAAAGCAAGTATCCAAAGTAAAAGATTGTCTATGGTGTTTGAAGTTTATTTCTGAACCACACAAAATGTCTAGAGATGCAAGTGATGAAAAGGACAGCGAAAGTCTACTGAAATAGAGGGGATATTAATGAATAATTTATGTTTTTAAACAACAGAATAGATAAGCAAGATATTAAAAATTAGGGACAAAGGATTCAGGAAGTCTTGGGAAAAAAAAAGAGGAGAGTGTGTTTGTAGGAACAACACAAAATATTTCTTCTAAAACCACAGAAAACACAAGCTTGTTTGATAGTTTTGCTATTAATATTTAGTGAAGGGTAAATATTAAGTGTTTAGGAAAAGTGAAAAGAAAGTGAATCCAGAAAATACTTTTCATGATATAAGCATGTGTGATTTATATCTGCTGCATCTCACAGAGTTACAGCCTCTCCAAGAGACAGAGTCTCCTGGTTCAGGGTTAAGAGCATTTGAGAGCCAGAGTTTAGAAAGCCAGGATCTAGGAGCCATGCAGCTGAGTACATGGTCACTGGTGTTTTGCCTGTGTGAGGGACAACGATTCCCCAGCTACCTTTCTCAGTAGTATTTATATGAACACTATGGAAACAAGAGCAGATGTCTCATGAGGGGCAGGTAATTGGCTGATATTTGCTTTTACAAGGGGTTCTGCTGGGTTCCTGAAGTTTCCAAATTTCTCCCAAACTAACAGAAGGAAAGAAAAATTCTAAACCCATTAATGCAAATCACCTCATTACATCTGCACACTACTGCTGGAGCTAGATTACGTGATGTACTCATTTCTTAAAATCATTTCTGTGTTCTGTTGTTCTCAGAATCTCTGGTACTTGAAATTTCATTGAGAAATTTCCTTGAATTTTTAGACATCTCTGTCCCAATATCTCCAATGTTATCCTAGATGGTTTCAAATCACAATGTACATGTGGTTGATTGTAATCCCTATCTTCCACTGAACTAGAAGTGAAACATGAAGTACAGATATGAGCCTTAAACTTAGAGTATTATTACAATTGATAGGATCACTACTGAGGTGCAACTGGCAAGGAAGAAATACTCTGTCCATCAACTTGCCACACTCAGAAAATTTTCTTTCAAAGTCTATGGAAGAAAACTATAGTATGAATTTAGCTTCTCAAATTTAACGTCACTTCTTGTACTCAAAGAAAACACAAGCACATCCCCTTGCCTAAACAGAGAAATGTAGAACAGCAATTCTTACTAGGAATTGTCAAGTAACTCAAGGTACAGATTCTGAAAGCTGGATAATGGAGATAAGTCTCTGTTCATCTTAAGTTCATGTGCAGGTTTTAATACACAGGGTTTAGGGGAATGATTCATGATAACTTTTCATGATTCTCTGTATCCTGTAAATGTTTAAGAGAAAATAGGTAAACTAAAAATGATAAAGGTGCATAGAATTTTTTAAGTTTTAAAGTTGATGTTCACAAAGTCTAACAGGAGAAGATCAGGCATTAGGACAAGGGGCAGAATACAAAGAGTTATTTAACATGGAGAATGGACCATCTGAGATGGCACCGGAAACCACAGCTCTGATGATCCAGAAAGTGTTAGACAAGCACTTTGAAGCAATAAAAACATTAGCAATGTATTACTGAGAATGACTGCAGTGTACTTATGGCCTCCTTCTGTCCTGAAGCATTATTGTAAAGAGTTGTAGTTTCATGCTGAAATAAAAGAGGAAAAAAAGGTTAACAATGCTGTGATGTTAGCACTACAGACTTTAAACACAGAAAATATATACTAAGCAGACAGATGAACACTTAAAACTGTATTATTTGAAAGAATGGAAGCAAGAAAGTGGCCTGAACACAGTCCAGGAAATTAAGACTCTTCAAATGTAATTATGTCTGTCCCAGAATTTTTTTTTTAGCTTGGAGAAAAATCCTGATTTTTTTTACAGCATTTTCTTCCTTCTGAAAATAAAATAAAATAAAATAGTATCTGCCTAGATCACAAAAGGAAGGCATTATCAGTGAATACTGAAGGCTCTGAAATTATGAGTTTTTGACTCAAGGGGACTACATGGGGCCACTAACTTTGGCCAAAATTGATGTGACTGAATAGGCAGTTTTTAATCACAAACTCAATTTCTGAGGTAGATATAGTTTCCTAGCTTATTACATAGGCTAGTGCAGTTTCTACTTCTGATGCCAGAAAAAAAAAGCAAACCAAATACAGAGTCTCTGTTCCCCTCACTAAAGAGGACGTAATGGCACTGGTTAAATCAAAAATTTCTTTGAGATCTTCTGTACATAAAAACGTGGGTTGTCACCATAAACTTCATAGATTCTTCTCAAACTATTATAGTTGTTTGAGCCTTGGGGTGGGGAGATTCGTTATAGCTCTAAAACTGGTTACATTAATATGGGAATATAACCTTGAAATTCAAAGGGCTTTGGATATTGTTTCAGAAAAATTTACCTGCTGATTTTCTTTCTCAGCACATGTACAACATGGGCAACCCAACATCTGAGTTTTGCTAGTCTTTTCTTCAAGGAATAAAGAATTACTAATGAACAGTATATGAATGCAGGTTTATAGCACCTAAGGATATTTTTTAAAGAAGATAAATAGGGTGAGGGATATTCATAACTGTGGTGAATTTACTGAGCAAAAGCAAGATTTTTTTAAATTCTAAATGTGATGAATATTTTGTAAGTGCAAAATTTTTTCCTGACATTATCCTCTCATCCATGTAAATGTAACTACTTTAGTTTCTTGATCAAAGTAGCTGGTCATTCCTGGAAAGATAGAAGTTCTCTGCATATTAACTAGGCTGCCATAGTTGATTTAGGTATGATGTCACGATGGTACATATAAATCTCTGAGTTTTCTTTGCTGTGCTTTTCTCTGCACCATTTTGAAAGCAATGTTCTAGGATTTGTTAGGTGGTAGGGGAATGTTGTATTCCCGGTACCTGTTCTTCAGGATCAAAGGTTAAGATGCTGCCCTATTCATTAAGTCTTCTTTTGCAGCTACTCCAGCAAATTGAGTGTGTCCCACAATATAGATACAGAAATGTTGCAGTAAAAAAAAAAAGTTCCAACTTTGCTGGAAAAAGTGGAAAGTTTGTCAAAATAAAGGTACCTGAGGTCTTGTCATCACAGGAAATTTTTTTACTAAAACTAATACAGAAATTTCTGGCACATGACATACTTCTAGAGCTGGACTATTCACATTGGGAGGTAATGTGGAATAACTAGTGTTCCATAAAATCACATCTTACCTTACTGAACACTAACTTTCCTTTTTAGACAAGACTGGAAAGTTTTAGATTTAATCGTAAAATGGGTTTTGAAAATGCAGTTCCATCTGACATTCTGGTAAAAATAAATATAACCTGCTATACAATTAACAGTCTCTTGTTCTTGGCAATTCCTTTTAAAACAAATGAATTACTAACGACATAGGGTAATGGTATCTTGTCTGTGGAGATTTCTATTTTTGTATTTTGCTACACATAGTTTGAGTCTTGGCTTTGTAATTAAAAAGAAGGTGACATTTTGAGTTCAGTTTTCATGGAATTAGCAAGCACTGCAGACATCTGGTAAAACAAGGGAAAAGTTCTTTTATCTTTTCTTTCTAACTCTATATGGTTTTGCTCACATATGAGCCAGAATTCTGGACTCAAACAGAACCTCAAACTAAACAGAGCTCTGCACAACCACTTAAAGAGCACTGCAAAAATATTGACCCATATTTTTTATCTCTATTATTTCTCACAAGTATCCTCAGGTCACATTGTACAATATGTTTAACTATATCTGGGGTAGCTATACTCTGTGGTGGGCCGTCAAATTGTGTCCATTACTGGATGCATCGTAACGAGTGTTAATGTCATCCCTCCATTTCATTTGAAAAGAAATGCAGAAATGCAGGGCCACAGAGCCAGACAACAACCTAGGGGCAATCAGGATGAGACCTAGGACCAAATAGTGGAGTGTTCCTACCTTTCAATCTAGGGTCAGAGACTCTTAATTGTAGTAGTATTCATTTAACTTGTCTTCCTGCTGAGCAACTGTCACTGCAGGGCTGAACTTCATAAAGTCTGTGCAATGCATTCTGCAAGCTGATGAGTGTTTTGTTATACTTTCTGCTACTACTGTGATGGTAATTATGTTTCACTACTCACCAAACTGGCTAGATAAAACCCCACTGTGTGGAATAGTGGTGATTTCTGCAGACAATCAGTGCAAGTATGTTGGGATAACTTTCAAACATAAGCCATTTTTTCAGATGAAGAGACATTTTTTGAAGACGCACTTTCACCTGGGTTTTGCTTTGAGACTGCAAATATACATATTATCAAAAATGTTGCTAGATATATTTTATCATGAATTGGGGCTCCTTTGTCCCACTAGGTTTAGTAAGGAAGTCTATTTTCAGTTAAATCTGTGGAAGGAAAATTCGTTATGTGTGCCTTGTAAGTGAATGCATTGATTTTAGTCAGGTCTGGGGAATATAAAAATAGTCAGAGGGCTGGAACACCTTTACTGTGAAGAAAAACTGAAAGTCAGTGTTGTTTAGTCTGGAGAAGGGAAGGTCTGATTAGTCATTATTGTAACCTTCCAGTAAGTAGAGTTTATAAGAATGATGGAGAGGCTTTTACCAAGGCCCAGAGAAGTTGTAGTGGCTCCAGCATTGGAAGTTTTCAAAGACAGGTTGCATGTTGTCTTGTGATGGTCTGAGTGGAATCCCCCTGGCGACCACCCAAACTCACAGTAGTGCAGTCTTTCCTCCTCCCCCCACCCCCCTATACGAACCCAAGGGAAAGGTAGAAGGAAAGAAAGACTGAAAATGCTGAAAACAAGCAAACCAAAGCTGTAAGATTATATATTCATGCATTAACACTTATATGCAACTAAAATACCATATACACAGGATAAGAGATCCCACAGACAAGCAGCCGACAGCAGCCCCACATGCTCCCCGGGCCCTGGAAGAGAGAGAGAGAGAGAGGGAGTGTCTGACTCCCTGATATACCCTGATTTATGTAGAAAATCACATGGAATACTGGGAGATGTAGTTCTTTCTCAGCCACAACCTGGCTATTCAGGAGGGTCCAAAATCAAACCCATCACATGTCTTGAACAACCTGGTCTAGTGAAAGATGTCCCTGCTCATGGTGGAGGGCTGGATTATGATCTTTCAACCCATCTTTCAATTGTTCTAAGATTCTATGACTTTCCCAGTTGCGCCTGCTGAAATCCAGGTACACAACAGTTTACACAGTGGCATTTCGTCTGCAACCTGAAATATCTAGGTCAAATTTTGACAGTAAAAAAATTTAAGGGGAATTACATATTTACACTGAATTTATTTGTTTAGCAAGAAAAAAAAAGTAGAAGAAAACTAAAATCTGTATAAAGACTACTTGTGGGTTTGGCTGGTTTTTTTAATTGAAAGAAAGAAAATCTCCCTTATAAAACCTAAAAGCTTAAATATATTACAAGCATTTTCCTACTCAATAACCATACAATATTATCACTAATGCGTCATATTTATCTCACATAAAGATGTATTAAGCTCAAAACAATTAATTCACAGGTTGTAAGAGTGAATTAGATAGGAAATATAAATTCCTAAGTCCAATTAAGGATTTGGTTACTTAATTTCTTTTTAAATACTGTTTTATTACTTTTTTTTCCATAGCATATATGAAATACACATTTTGTAACCTAAACCAGCCTCTCTAAACAGCTGAAAACAATGTACTCAAACTTACTATATTGATTTCCATATATGCAACAAAAAGTAAAAGGCTACCAAATTAAACAATTGAGAATCTAAGAATCTAGAACCAAATTTAGAGTAGAAGAGATCCAAGGCGTAAGCCAATTGAGACTTCTGATTTAAATCACCTATGTTGAAATAAAATGAACAGCCTGTTGACATTCCAGATTTTCCTTCATCCCTTATTTGGAGCAAATGGGAAATGCATCTGCTCACATGTGCTTTACAATAAGTAAATTCAAAGGGATTATTATGAATAAAGTTTGCAGAATGTAACAAGAATTTGGTGTTTACATTTCATTGTTACTAAGTACACTGTACTTAGTTTTAAGTCAGATGAAGAAATCACCTTTTCTTTTTCTTTTGGCTTTGAAAATAATTATTCAGCTGACAGTGATCAAAGATTGAAAATTGCCCTGTTCCTAAAATACAGTATGAGTCATTGGTATCTCTGTTTCCATACAGAGAAATATATTGTTGTGCTGACACTAAAATTGTGAACTGCAATCAAGACATATATAATCTCTTACAGTGCTACAGGAACAATGTTAGTTCCTAAAAAAAAAAAAAACCAAACTTTCTCTAGGATTTGTCACTGCATTGGAATCTTGTACAATTCGCACCGAATATACAATATGCTCATGAACACTGAACTTGACAAATCATGTGCAGTTTCGTGACAATGCACTGTGAAACACCAAGGCCCATTTCATTCAATAAACCTCACTGAAATAGCATGACAGCATATACAGTGTAATGCTGTTCATATTTGGTTGTCAACGCCAGCAAAAAAAGACAGTAACAGTGTAGAAAAACATGATAAATGAACCATTACCATAACTTACACTGAAATTATTTTCTGTACAGCTCGTCCCAGATCCAGTTGTTTGCACTCCAGATCTGCTTATGGAATTTCTACCAAGTCATTGCACTGAGTTCATGCTCAAAACCCCAACACCGAACATCAGTGACATGCTGGGTCGCCCTCTGGCTGCAGTTTGAAGTGAGCCAATTAACTTTGTAGGATGGGAACCTTGCGCTGATATGACAATTCATACTCAAATTCTGCCTGGAATAGAACTAATAATATTTTTTATTTTCTTTTTTCACTGTGCAAGACAGACACGTCTCAAAAATTCTAATACTATTGCAACATTTCTCTAGATGTGCTGTATTCCTATAGAGGCCAATCAAAACGAATAAATGTTAATCCTAAAACAATTAAAAATAAAAAAACCCTTCTCTAAAACCAGATCAGACATGTAAAAAATTGAAAACTTTTTTGAATGGAACAAAAAACATTCTTTTGACTTAAACCCAGAATTCCTATCCAGAATCAACATGTTCAGCTTCATGTATAAATGAAAATCAATTACAGTTAAACCATTTAAAATTTTTCAGGAGTTTGATTAGGAAATATATACTAAGATGTTTTCATTTAGATAAAGTCATTTAGTAAAATACTAATATTAATACTATTTTTTTGCCAAAGGAAATTTAGCTTGAAGAAATACCACCAAATTTCTCAGGCACTTTTATTTTTAGATACTGTTATATACTATATTTTATATTAAAGACTGTATTCAAGAAATATCCAGCTGACACACAGAAAAATAAACTAGGGGTCATTTGAAAAGAGTCCACTTCCCAACAGGTTTTCTTGTAAATCTCTTCTGAAATGAGATTTATATTGTCTTGCCTGATACTAATAAGACATAATGAGCAGTATTTCTGAAAGGGCTATTATAGTCTATCTGCCAAATGGAAAACTGTACGTCCAAAGCACTAATTAGACTGTTATCATAACTTACACCAATTGTAAATCGAAACTGAAGGAATCCACTGGGACTAGTAGACTGCTCCTGATCTCTTGTTCACATAAATTTAACCTTAATGACTATGCTAACAGAACTCATTTGCTGAAATACAGGCTTATGCCACATGCATGATTATAACTTCAGAAGGTACCTTAAAAAGCAGAACTTAAATAGTGGGAGAGAATTTCTATTCATTGCAACTGGAATCACTGTGTTCTTACCAAATCAGTATGATATGCATGTACATGTGAAATGTATTTTACAATAATGTTTTACAAATAAATGGAGTCTTTTAAAAGAAATTTTCTGTTGAACAAGGCAGTAGATGTACTTAGGATTAAATATTTTTCTTCATATATGTTTACATATGTGTATGCATGTGTACATGCTCTTACCATAGAATCATAGAATTGCTAGGTTGGAAAAGACCTGTGAGATCATCAAGTCCAACCATACCTGTCCAATAATAAATAATATCCTTAAACACTTAATCTACCTGTATTTTAAATACCTCCAGCGATGGTAACTAACCACTCCCCTGGGGCAGCCTGTTGCAGTGTGTAATAATCGTTTTGGTGAAGAAATTTTTCCTGATGTCCAATCTGAACCTCCCCAGACACAACTTGAGGCCACTACCTCTTGTCCTGTCACTTATCACTTGGGAGGGGAGACCAACAGCCTCCTCTCTACAACCTCCTTTCAGATAGCTGTAGAAAGTAATAAGGTCTTCCCTCAACCTCCCTTCTCTAACTAAACAACCCCAGTTTCCTCAGCCACTCATTTGACTTCTTCCCCAGTCCGTTCACCAATTTTGTTGCCCTTCTCTCGACATGCCCCAGGACCTCAATTTTTTTCTTGTAATGAGGAGCCCAAAACTGAACTGAACTGGACATGCCCTCACTAATACCAAATACAAGGGCACAATCCCATCCCTGGTCCTGCTGACCACATTGTTTCTGATACAGGCCAAACTGCTGCTGGCCTTCTTGGCCACCTGGGCACACTGCCAACTCATATTCAGCTTCCTGTCAACCAACAGTCTCAGGTCCTTCTCTTCCAGGCAGTTTGCTAGCCACTCTTCCCCCCCAGACCTATAGTTCTGCATGGGTTTGGGTTTCTTTTTGTTTTGGTTTTTTTTTTTNGAGTTAGTTTGGCAGGATCTGCCCTTCATGAACCCATGTTGACTGGGCCTGATCACCCATTTTTCTTGCATACATTGTGGAATAACACTCGTGATGACCTACTTCATGATGCTCCCTGACACCAAGGTCAGACTGCCAGACCTGTAGTTTCCTGGATCCTCCCTCCAGCCCTTGTTGTGAATGGGTATCAAATTTGCCAGCCTGCAGTCAAGTGGAACTTCTCCAGTCAGCCAGGACTGCTGAAAGATGATGTAAAGAGGTTTGGCAACCACCTCTGGCAGATCCCTTAATACACTAGAGTGGATTCCATCCAGCCACATAGACTCATGAATGTCTAATTGGCCAAACAGGTCTCTGACCATTTCCTCTTGGATCAAAGGAGCTTTGTTCTACTCTCTCTCCCTGTCTTCTGGCTCAGGAGGCTGAGTAGCCAGGGAACATTTGACCTCCCTATTAAAGATTGGGTCAAACTAGGCATTAAGTACTTCAGTCTTAACCTCATCCTTTGTGACTATTGTTCCCCCTGCAACGAGTAAAGGATGGAGATTCACCTTGGCCCTCCTTTTGCTGTTGATATATTTATAGAAAGATTTTTTACTATCTTTCACAAATTTGGACAATTTAAGTTTTATTTGGCTTTAGCCCTTCTGATTTTCCCTCTGCATGATCTCACTTCATCCTTGTAGTCCTCTCAAGATGCCTGCCCCTTCTTCTAAAGCTCATATACTTTCCTCTTTTTTTCTGAGATCCACCCAAAGCCAACCTGGTTTTATTCCCTGCCAGCTCATTTTTCAGCACACAAGTATGACCTGCTCTTATGCTGCTAGGATTTCCTTCTTAAAGATTGTCCAGCTCTCTCGGGCTCCTTTACCCTTAAGGACTGCCTCACAGGTAAATCTATCAACAGTCCAAAGTCTGCACTCTGCAACTTCAAGGTGCTGGTTCTGCTGATCCCCCCACACATATATGCATGCATGCAAACATACAGTTGCACTTCTAGGAGATATATATGTATGCATACAGACACCTACAGAGAGACAAAAAGAAAGAGAAAGAAAAAAGTGATAGTGCACAGACTTCAGACAAGAGAGTTGCCTTTGGAAAATATTAATAGGATTCTGAGTTAACTGTTACTTTGAAGCAGACCCATCTAGACCTTTCCCTCATAATGAGCTCCCTGAAGAAGACCACAAGGTTTTAAAAAAATCAATAAAAGTTACATTTTTATAAGCAAGAAAGCTAGAATTTGTGAGTTCTTTTTATACAGAGGAATATTTTTTGAAGTCTTTTTATCTAAGGAGCACAGAAAATGTATAAGAAATATTTATGCACTAGCGTTCCCTTTCCTCATGTGGCCTTGCAGGTAAAACTGTGCTTCCATACAATTTTGTAATTAATGGTCTTTGAAATGCAATAAACTTTGTACACTCACTAATCCCTAGGAAGATTCTCATTTCATTTCATCTAAACCTCAGTGGATCAGTCCCTAGTTTTCACAGAGCCTTCATAATTTCTCAGTTACATTTTCCCAGTCCCACCTTTATAGGCTTTTGCCTGTCACCCCAACAAGCCTCTGACACTTTCTCTCTTTGTCACCAAGTGATTCCATCTCATCTAGTCTTCTTAAAAGCGAAAAATATATGATCAAGAACAAATGTGACACAAAACTCACCTGTAATAAAAAACTAAAGTGTATAGGAGGCTGTAGTTTGGAGGATGGAGTGTGGGGAAAGGGAAAGGAAGGGGACTTAAATGAGTCAAGAAAGTTTCGTAACAGAACCAAGCAAGCACTAAAATAAATCATTGTATCCAAAATCATCCAAAAGAAGATGATATTCTTTCTACATACAATCAAATCTTTCAGATACTTTTTCTTTTTTCAAAGACAGTTAAATGGAGTTTTTTTCCAGGCACTGAATTCAACTCAAATTAGATAATGTGAATAGACTGCACAATAAACCTTCTGTAGTCAGTGATCTGTGTTGACTGTTCTTTATTCCTGATGGGGAAATGCTACTGCTGTTACATGTATTTCCACAAATAACTTTAGCATAGAATGGACCAGAGATTGGTCCAGGAGTCATGGCCATTATGAATTTCAACACTCCTGTATTTTTTAAGGAACAAGAAGAACAAGACTGCAAGATTTTCACCCTGTGGCACACAGCCATTTGTAAGGAAAGAATAAACTATGAACGTACTTTCATCAAAGTTTGCTTATTATACTTAAAAAAACAACAAAACACAGTGTCTTTCTGAAGCACAAAGCCTATGAGTACAGTACCAGAAAAATGGTGCAGAAATTAACAGCTGGTTAATAGCAGATGAACTGTTTCTCCTGAACTCAAAAAATTGGTAATGTGTTGGAAGAAGCAAAATTGTCAATGATCAGGCTGGTGTTCTGACTGAGCATTAACATTCCCAGTTTCTCTCCCCAGTGTCAAACTATTCTGATATTTTATGAAAAAAACACCTCCACAAACCAAACCCCTTTATTGCCATAAATCAAAAAAGAAACATAAGGCACATTGGAGTAATGATTTAAAAATGTGACCATACTAAAGCTGAGCAGCTGCTGCAGATGTGTAGCTAGAATTTTTCTCTTGTCCTCAAGATACATCATTAAGTGTGACCATTATCTTGTCAAATAAAACATTGCTGTTGGGAATAACACCATGTTAATAACAGTGAATAGCGACAGAGAATTACTAGCCAGCATACACAAGTTTCAACTTTTCTTTTGCTGAATAAATTTTCTGAATGCTAGTTGTTTATTTGAATAACCAAGCTTTTTAATTCTTTTAGTGATATCCGTAAATCTAGTTATGTCAATACATTTGATATCTTCTTTTAGGCCCTGTGGAGCCAACTATGCCTTAGAGTTAGGCTTTCTTGAGTAAGTCTTGCTGTCGTGGTTGATTCTAAAAAAAAAATAAAAGTGCTATTAATCTTTTCTTTAGGTTATACATAGGATTAAAGCTCAAGAGTGTAGAATCAGTGTTTGGCACTGAAAATCAATCTAGGTTTCAAGTCACAGACACTTGGAGAGTCATGATGCCATAATAAGTTACCCAATATAGCTGATCTGCAACATTGTTGTCTATCTTCAATCTCTTAGCCTGTGACAAGTGTGAAGTGATTTACATTTCCTTGGTCCTCAACAAAATATGTGATGAAACAGATAAGGATTATTTGAATTACTTCACATTTGCCACAAACCAAAGGAATACTAAAAGACAGTTATAACATGTTGATTGCTATTCAGTAACTTGTTATCTCGTGGGAATTTCCCTGTGTCTAAGCCTGGAACTCTCTACCTCTTGAAATGAGATAACAGTGCTTCTTCCTCTTCCCTTTTCATCTTAGATTGTAAATTAATCAGGCCTAAGAGGGTCTTATACTAAGCGACATTTTGTGGAAATTACTTCTCCTATATGAATAAAGGACATTCAATAAATAATGTGTACTTTTCTTGGCTGACTCATATAAATATGCAGGACTGTTGCCAGCTAAAGATGCTTCCATTTGCAAATATTATCATGTGATAAATCACACAATGAACATAGGATATATCATCTGTGGCACTTGAATCTCACAGCCTGACCATTCAGCATTATAAAATTTCCTTTAAAGCTCTAACTTCTTCAGAGTGACCCTGAAGAGAAATTAAAACACAAAAATGTAAAATTTCTTCCCTGAAGTTATCTAGAAACCTGAAGGTAGAGTATGAACTACATAAAATTTTCAACTCACCTCTCTGCATAGCAGATAACTCTGCCCTGTTATATATTAGGTATATGCAAACAAAGAGCTATAACAATTTTTGTGAATTGAATATATTTGTTCTCAGAATACTTTTAAAAGCATAACAGTTTTACAATTTATAATAACAAATTAAGGTTCCACAACTTGCTGATTGACTTATGAATTATATCGAGAGCACATTGGAAGCATAAGTGTATTTTCCTTTCATGAAATAGTCCCTACTATTTTTGTAAGCCCTGGCTGGTAATAAACCATTTAGAATGGAACAAGTTTTTCAGATTGAAGTCAAAGGAAAATGGCAGCAGGACAAAAGACAACTCATAAGCAGAGCTTTTCCGCAGTGGCCTCTTATGCCAGTCCAAAATGGTAAAAGCAGTGAGACCAGACAGGAAGCATGCCACATACCGTGTGCTATTCTTGGTGGAAAAATACATTTCTGGCTTTGGAATCAAAATCTGACAGCAGTAAATCTCAGCTTGTGTGTGGCCAGAGAATCCTGGCTGCAAGATTAGTGTGTTTTGGGAAGTCAGGTGAAAGGGAAACACAGATGCTGGAAACCCATCAGAGTAGTTTCACCATCAAAGAAGTGATGGGCTGGATGACCTAAGAACAGATTTGTTTAACAGCTACTTCAGGAAGTGTATTTCCAAAGCATAAAAGCGGTTCACATACTTTCACATTCAGGAGTGGTATATCACTGCTTGGTATCTAGAGCACCCAGTCATGTCAGTCATGACACCTCGCATTTATTTGCAAGTCAAACTAGTGTTTTTTTGGCAAAACTAAAATTTTAGGGTGTCTGCAGCAGCTTCTACCTTTTACACCAAATTGTCCAGATTAATGAAAGGCAAAAAAAAGCTGTAGCAGGCTGATTATAAGTCTGAGAATAAGCTTACATGACTGTTACATGTTATCCCTTTCTTTGAGAAAATCTTACCTTAAGACTTAAAAATGGTAGGAAAAATAATCAGAATATGACCTTTGTATTTGGTGCAGACACAGCTGTGAGAACAAAAACACCACACATAACATACAGAGGAAGCTGAACTGAAACTGAAAGAGGCAAGGGGTACTCTGGAGAGTAGAAAAACTGGTAGAAGATAAAGCAGAATCAGCAGAACCTGAAAGGTGCCACTTATCTCTTGAAGAAGATAAGAAGGTTAGAGAGGAGACACCGGACATGTTTTGATCTGTGTATTTGTGCTTCATCATCTTCTGCAGTGAAAAACAGTGGCAAAATGTATGAGTGTTACTGTATCTCACTGAGATGAAAAATAACAACCTGTGATTACAGACAGCTAACAAGGGTTACCTGTGCAGTAGATATGTTTGAACAATTACTCTACAGTTCAGACCTGTCTGTGGCAAAGGGAGTGGTAATGTAATAGAGTCATTTTAAACAGTCTGATTTTTGAAACGTTGATACTACTCATTCAAAAATCTCTGTAAATTATGAATTCTCAAAACTGAAAAACAAGAAAAATCCTTTTTCATTTGAAATGTGATGCAATTTTAAAATATATGACTAATTTTTCTTCTGCTAAA